>JADKLZ010044730.1:0-11472 GCA_021533235.1 Biomphalaria straminea
TAAGACATTGAGTCTAAAAAGACAGAAGACAACCTTAAGACATTGAGGCTAAAAAGACAGAAGACAACATAAAGATGAGAG
This sequence comes from Biomphalaria straminea, assembly GCA_021533235.1. Lineage (NCBI taxonomy): Eukaryota > Metazoa > Mollusca > Gastropoda > Planorbidae > Biomphalaria > Biomphalaria straminea. The sequence continues at coordinate 82 of JADKLZ010044730.1, forward strand.
ATTCTAAAGACAAAGGAAAAACTAAATCACGATTTGTAAATATCTAGATAATGGGGCGCTGTCGGGGGTGTGGGGGGTGGATGCGTGTTAGCAGGTGGGCTGTGAAATCTCAATTTGTCGAGTTCAAATCTCCGACTTGACCCCAGTCCTTATCACTTAAAAGGGGGGGGGGGGGAGTGAACAGGTGGGTATAAGGTAAACTAACTGGTCCCGTAGCCAGAGGACTAGACATGCGCACACATGTGTTGGTAAGAACCAGTTTATCTATTGAAGAGTGAGAGAGTGAAAGAGTGTGTGTTAGTGATGGATAGCATGAATTTAGAGAGAGAGAGAGAGAGAAGAGTCTGTGTGAATGAGAGAACCCATCAGTGAGATTGAGAGAGAGTGAGAGAGAATGAGTGAGAGAAAGAGACAGTGGAAGAGAGAGAGAGAGAGAGAGAAAAGAGTATGTGTGAAAGAGATAACCCATCAGTGAGATTGAGAGAGAGAGTGAGAGAGATTGAGTGAGAGAAAGAGACAGAGAGGAAGAGAGAGAGAGACTGAATGAATGTGAGAGAGGATTAGAGAAAGAGTAAGAGAGAGTATGAGCGTGTAGGAGAAAGAAAGAGACAATGTAAATAAGGAAACATGGGATAGAAAGAGTCTGAGAGAGAGAGAGAGAAAAGAGAAGAGACACATATGCGAAAAAAAAGAGAAGACAATAGATAGAATAAAAAAAAGGCCAATAGACAAAATGAATTACAATGTAGGACTTTTAAAAAAAAAGTTAACACAAGACCAAATAAAAGAACAATTCTTCAACTTTACTGGTGTTATTATTATACATCTATCGATTATCTAAAACGTAAAATACAGTTCCAAAACTATATCAATTCTATTCACACTTGCGTTCAGACACGATAAATTGTTGGAACTTCAAACAACATAGCTCCTCTTCGTAATAAAAAACGAATTACTTATTCATTATTAATTGTTAATTTATGTAAAAAAAAAAAAAAGATTAATCACAAGCTATTGACACACAATTACAGTGTAACGCAACTTCGCTAATGGATTAAAAAGTGTGCCGTTTCAAGACTGAAACTTAACCAATTGTTGTCTTCTTTTATATTAATACCCTCTCTAAAACTTGCCCATTTAATAGGCAGAAAAGAACGAGAATCTTCTGGTGGTAGAAATCCCTGCCTATATTTAGCTCTCTTAGCTATTTCTAGTTCTCTATTAAAATTACTGCTGTGTCCTGAAATGTAAATATATTGTTTATGCATTGGAAACATCCTTGACTTTGACGCTTGGTATTACGAGACGCATACATACGTGCTGGCCAGACATATTAAATTATGTTTAGAAGTTCAATGTTGGAGACTCCTACGATATACTAAAACAATGCCAAGACGCTAAATTGAATTTTAATATTGATAACTAAATGAGAAAGGTAGAAGCTATACTATGAACACTATCTCATTGTGCAGTAGTTGATCTTTGAATCAATTCACCTTTTACTGCCGACAGTTTCTCATTTGTTTCTGAATAAGTTGGATTGGAAGTTATGGACTGGACATTTTAATATTTCCCCTGGAAATTTTAATATTTCCCCTATCTTGAAATTAATTTTTATAAAAAACAAAAGAGCTTACAAATTAAATTTTGCGATGTTAAAAATGCAATTAATGGATTTGCTTCCCTTTGAACACCTCCGATTCTATAAAAGTTCCCCTTTCGGACCTTGTGATCTATAAGGCATCTGTTTCTGTATCCAACGGGTAATGAGGGTGCCATATGGTCAGCATAACGACCAACCGCCTTTTCCCCAACTAATGTCAGGTACCGATTATAACTGGGTGGACTCAGAGGCACCCTGAGATACCAAAATTACAAATCCTAATCTTTAACAGGATTCGAACCCAGAACCTCCGGCTCAGAGGCCTAGCGATTAACCACTCAGTTACCTCGCCTCCCCAATTCTATAACTGGAAAAGAAATGGCGCTTCTAAAAATTTTTTACTATGAGCTTTTTACTCTTTCTCTATAGTAAAAGTAATTTGAAATGTTGACAATTATTTCAAACTAAACTTTTGCATATAGCAGTATGGCTCTTTAGTTCTTTTCATACTTAAATGTTTAGTTTAGCGAATTATTTGAACATAAAGTAAGCATAAGTATAATTGGAGTGAGTGTATTATACGTTAATCTTTTCCACTGTCATACGGCTTTACTAGTTCGGTGTTGTTCTATTTAACACGACATTAAACTCTGTCACTTTCTGGTTAAGTTTCAATTTCTGGTCTATAATAAATGCAACTATCAGATGATGCTGTTTATTTATAGCGTTAGAAGACTAGCTATTCTAAACATTTGGTTTTTGAAGAAAATACTAAAATAGTAGGCCTATATCATCAAGAAATTTAGCCCCAGTATGAAATCTTAAACAAAGCAGGAACTCTTTCATTAAAGCAGCATACAGACATTTTGCAAAGGGGAATGTAGACATGTAAGATTAGAGAGAAATTTTAAAAAAATCACGTGACATATCTTGAAAATCTTTTTATTTTTCCCTTTAATTTCCTTCTAGATTAAAAAAAAAAAGAGGGGAAAAAATGTAAAAAGGGGGAGGGGGGACACTTACACACATATATACACAATTCATGCATATAGACATGTAAATCAGGTCACAAAAATAGTGCACCCTATGATACTGATAGTAAGCGCGCAAGGATTTAGATACATATAGTCTTGTTCTGTAACTCCATCGTCCGTTTTAAGCGGGTTAGTGTGCAAAAGTTAATTATACCTTTTACAGCATCGCCAATCGGTTTTATGCAGCCATGCTTTTTTTTAAAACGTAGGGATATATTTAAAGACTTTAACAGCTAAAGAGTTATAGGTATAATTTTAGTTATAATTTGGGTATTAATTATATAGAGAGTTTACGATTTAATTAAACTATTAATAAAATGTTAAGGAATGAATAAGAAATTGTAAAAACAAAATATAACCCTTTCAAATAGATTATTTAAATATATTTTACGCGTGAAAAGGCGTCATCGTGACTTCAATTGAGCCTTCTTAAAGCGTGTCTATTATAGTGTCTAATAGAAGGAAGGAAAGATCAAAGAGCATTAGGGCAGGAGTGAAGCATCATAAGCTGCTGAAGTGTAGGGTGACGTCGATAGATCGAGGGGTCGGCTTGACCAGAATAAAAGAACAAAAAAAAATGAAACAAAACTTATTTTTAAAAATATGACATTAAGTCACCAATTTGGACTATCATTAGCTTTCGTTACTTCGCCTATTATATCCCTGCCTTGTAAGCCTCTGCTTTGAAAGCCTCTTTCTACTTTTTCTGCTCTTTCTGTAGGGCTACCTCTGCCTTCTATAGTAGAGTTCCCCTTTAGGACCTTGTGGTCTGTATCATTCAATTCTATAAAAGTAAAGTAAAAATTCCCCTTTCAGACCTTGTGATATATAGGGCAGATGATGTAATTGTCGTCTGTTCTGTGGCCAACGGTTAAAGAGGGTGTCATTTGTCCAGTATAACGACCAACCGAATTTATTTTTCCCCAACTAATGTCAGGTACCCATTGGGGCTGGATGGCGCCCAAGGATCCTGAAATTAAAAGTTCCAGCCTTAACCAGGATTCGAACCAGCGACCCCCTTATCTGAAGCCAAGTACTTTATCGCACAGCCACTACGCCTCTGCTTTCTCTACTACTTTCACTATGTCTATTTAATGTACCACTGCCTTCACATACTTTTCCTTCTATATTCCTGAAGTCTACGCATCTGTCTTTTATACCTCTGCTCTTTATACCTCTTCCCTTTATACCTCTGCTCTTTATACCTCTGCCCTTTATACCTCTGCTCTTTATACCTCTGCCCTTTATACCTCTGCTCTTTATACCTTTACCTTTTATACCTCTGCCCTTTATAACTCTGCCTTTTATAACCATGTTTTTTTTTTGAACCTACATCTCCTTTCTAAACTTCTTCCTTCTATGCCTCTTCCAGGGGCGTAGCCAGGAATTTTCCATCGTTTGGGGGCCCTGTGACTTGCACTCTGGGGGCCCCAGAATTTTTGCATATTCTTTATTTTTTAAAGTAAAAAAGCTCATTTTGGGGACCCCTTTAAATGGGGGCTCGGGGGGATTTTCAAATTCTCCCCCCTCCTTCCCCCACTCTAGCTACGCCACTGGCCTCTTCAATCTTTTACACGACTTTATTTATAAGCATTGAAGCGTTAAAACAAAGTTTCTTTCAACTGTACCCACTTCTTCTAAACGTTTATAAGCATTTGGTAATTACGTTGGTTCTTATGTTAATTATACTTTCAATTCGTGTTACCTTACACCAAAAAAATGTCGTTAAGTATAAATACAAAATTTTAAAAAGTAAAAAAACCTTGTTTCCAGATAAAGACTGTAAAGTATGTGTTGAATCAAGATAACACAAAAAAATAAAGAACAAAAAAAACAATAACACAATATATTAAACGAACACATACACGAAAACAAATACAAAATATTAATTGGCATTTCTTATTAACATTGAGATTAACAAATAAAAAAGATAAAAAAATGATTTTTTTAGGGAGTATTTCCCCTTTGAAATGTTACACAGTTTAGTATTATTGAACTTTTTATTATACTAGATCTAGAATGATTAGATCATCCAATACTATGAGATTGCATGTGAAAAGAATAGGTATTAGTAGGTCAATTTTTTTTTTTATAAATTAGTCTAAAAGCAAACATTACTGTAACTAATCTGTTATGAAATAACAAAATGCTACAGCTTTTTTTTTTTTGTTTTGTTTTTTAGAGACTCACCTTGGCGGAAGTTGAAGAGTATGGTTCGTCGAATAACGCCCAAATCTTGGGCTGAATCCGCTGCCAACAATTGAGTTCGCCGCTTTTGTATTCCTCCTCCAGACCGAACTTTTTCATGATTTCCTCCTCCGTGGGTTTATCTGTGTCCAGATCAAGGCGGTCTAAGATGGCCAGTACGTCCTGGGTATCCCGATGCTGGGTGTACGTCATCCAGCAGCACGGTTCGACCTGGTTCGAGTCCAACCCCCAGAACTCTAGCTCCTCTTCAAACAATGGGCCGCACACGTCTGTTGGGTAGTGGAGCTTACCCGAGCGGTAGTAGTTGAGAATCTGGGCGAACACCCCTGGATGCCGGTCAAAGAAGTACTCGTTGAGCACCGGGTCATAGTTGGCCAGGGCCTCGGTCAACCGGGACAAACGGGTGGCCGGGATCTTCTTCAGGGTGGCCTTGTACGTCTCGTGGCGTATGCCGCCCACGTTGATGATGACGCGGTTGTCCGCGTCCGCGAGGTTCATTGTCGCAGCGACTCGACAGTTCCCGACAGCACTGCAGTTCTCCCTTGCGCTTACCCTTCTTTACTTCAGAGAAGGAAACAGGAGAGTCGCAGCGGAGAGGTTGATCGCACGAGTCACGGAGTTCTGTGACATCTGGAATGACATCTTGTAGAATGATCCACGAGTGACATCTGAGATAATAAGCAAGAGAAGGTAATCGTTTTAGCGTCTTCCAAGAATAAGTAGCGCAGATGCTACTGAAGTGCGAATCGATAGATGAGCGTTGGTTTAGAATTGTAAGGTCATCTGCAGGACCTGGAGAATGAACATTTTAAACGATTAGCATGGGTGAAGAGATGAGATTGTTATAAATTTTGGATTTTACATTGTGAACTAAAAATTGTTGGTTATAATATTGGTACATAATTCGTGAGCTATATCATTCTGGAACTATATGTAATCTAGACAATGAAGAAATTTTGGCTATAATATTCAGTTTATAAATCTTTTTCTTTTAAATTAGATATATAAAAAGTGGATATAATATTTGGACATTTTGAGGTTACATTATCTAAGGCATAGTATTGAATGGCTATAATGTTTGCACTTCAAAGGTCATAATACTATGACTATAGTATTTAGCCAAAAATTCAAGATATAAAGTTAGCCCATAATCATTTAGCGTTAGTATTCAGGGCTAATAAATTTAAATGATAGTTTTGAGGCTTTAAAGGTGAGCCTAACATTTCAGTCCAAGTATCAAGTTCATTTATCATATATGCCCTCGCTAAAGACAGGCAAAGAAGATGTTTAGAAACATTTAAAAGATCCGGTCAAGGGTTTTGTTTGCATCATTTGTGGCAAAATATGCAGGGGTAACAACTGGGTTTGCGTGGTTACGTGAAAAACTGCACTCATCTTTAATCTTCTAAATCAAAGACATGGCCATACATAATATTTAGCCAGTAATTTCTAGGCTATAGAATCTAGGGTATATTGCATCCCTATAAAATTGAGTCCATTATTTAGAAGCTATTAGTAAAAGTTCACCTTTCAGGGCAAATAATGTTAAGGCCATCTGTTTCTTTGGAAAACGATTTAAGTGCAGGGTGTCATCTGGCCAGTACAACGACCAACTGTTTTTACTTTCCCCAACTCAAATAAGGTACCCATTAGTGTTGGGTGGACTCAGAAGTGCAAAAAAAAAAAATCCAGAAATTCAAAATCCCAGTCTTCATCGAGATTCGAAACCAGGACCCCAGGATCGGAAGCCAAGCGCTTAACTACTCAGCCACAGCGCCCCCTAGCAGCTATTAGAATTCATCATTATTATTCGGACTATAATGTTTGGAGTATGCTGTTGAAAGCTTTGTGCTCCGTTAAAAAAAAAAAACGCAAGCTCAAAATCTATGGCCATATTACAAGATCTTCTGGGCTCGCAAAGACATTCCTACAGGCAACAGTACCAGGAAAAAAGAAGAAGAGGCAGACAGAGAAAGCGGTGGGAGGACAACATAGAAGAATGGACGAGCCTACCATTGAAAGAGGCTCTAAACAGGGCAAAGGATAGAGAGGAATGGAAAAAGACGGTCGACGAGTCTTGCTTGGTGCCCCAATGGACAAAAGACTAAGGGATAGGTAAAGGTAAAATAAAAAATAGCCAAGCAAAGAGAAAATAAACGAAGAGTGTGATCACGCCTTAATTAGAAGTTACGCTTTCGATGATTTGTGTTTTCTTCTATCTCCCAGGATAGTAGAAGACAATGAGTTAACATGGTTAAGGAGATACAACTTTACAAAACGAGTTGTTTAAGTAGCATTACAGATAAAGCAATTAACTCATTGTACGCTGGCGAAAGTCGGTAAGTGTGTAAATAGTGAGCACATGTTTGACCAGAAGTATGGTAGTTTGAGATCGAGAGTTTTAGTAGCAGTCAGTCAGTTGAAATTCATGTAACAAGTTAGTGGTGAAGTTAGATGTTGAAAGTTAGTTGATGTAGTCAGACTCAAGACAGTTAAGTAAGCTAATGAAGTGACTATATAATAAGTACATTTAGAAAGTTAGCGAAGTATTAGAGTAGCAAGAGTTAATAGTCGTGCATATTAATGTAATAACGCTAAAGTGATCGGTATGTATAGTAACTTAAAAGAGATCAGTATATTTCAAAGCAATATGGATCATTGAATGAATCATGATCGTGGAAATCGGATTTTTCCATTTAAAGAATACAACATATTCTAAAAGGAAGACTTAAGTTATAGCACGTTCGCAAGTAATTCTTGTATTGCTTAAATTTGCATACATAAAAATATAGTCATAATATCTACATTTGTAACATTAAGCCTTCTAGTTACCTTTCACATTGGACTAAGTGATCTAAAGTTTGTAATTCACTTTTACTGGAGATACCCTTGACAGTGGGACTAATCCAGTTCTTATATTGAGGATGGCTTTTCGGCGGCCGTGACGTAACTTCCGTAGCAGCAAGTACCTCATCTTGCAGCCATTGCTCTTCTGTTCTCTAAGTCAGCGATAAGGACACAGTTCGTTTACGAGAACAACCTGTAAAGAAAACGAAAAAAAGTTATCGCTAGTAAAAAAAAATCATCTTTGGATGTATATATTCAATGGAAATTAGACAAAATTACTACAGCGAACGAATCCCCACGATGACCTGGTAACTATTTAAAAAAACAAAACAAAAAAAAACTAGAACTCAATGGCCATATAAGGGGGCGCGGTGGTCGAATGGTTAAGCGCTTGGCTTCCGAACCTGAGGTCCTGGGTTCGAATCCCGGTGAAGACTGGGATTTCGAATTTCAGGATTTTTAGGGCGCCCCTGAGTCTACCCAACTCGAATAGGTACCTGACTTGAGTTGGGGAAAGTAAAGGTGGTTGGTCGTTGTGCTGGCCACATAACACCCTGCTCGTTAACCGTTGACCAAAGAAACAGATGACCTTAACATCATCTGCCCCATAGATCGCAAGGTCTGAAGGGGACAGTTTACTTTTTTTTACTTATGGCCATATTACAAGTTTTTAGGGGCTCGCAAAGACCTCCCGTTAGTTTCGACCAATAGCGTGTTGCCACGTCACAGGCATGTACGACGTGGCAACGAGCTATTGGTCTTCACATCCCACAGGTTGCGACGTCACAGGCCTTCTAGAACGACTGGTCTCGGATGAGGCCCTTGTCCCTCATACCGAAAACAGGTTGTGCATCATTGGTTTCGTTTAGTTGTAAAAATTCATACGATATAATTAGTTTTTCCCAGAATATAATACTAACAATATATACAATATAAAATTGATAGGAAAATATAAACAATTATCACATATCTAAACGTTCAGAAGTAAACAAATGCATGAAAAACTTCAATACCTGAGCCCGATTTTTAGAAATAATCCGACAGTCAAACTATAAAAATTTTCACGAAAAAAAAATAAAACATTATGAAGCCTAAAACGTCTTGTGAAGCTCAGAATTGGAGATATATTACAATAAATCCAAAAGAAGTTTCGGCTAAACATTGAGAGAGAGAGAGAGAGAAATCTGGCGTGTGTATATGTATATATAAACATCGCTTATCAGAAGAAGAAAAGTCCTATCTGGCAGCTGATTATTTCAGAGCCACAGATAAAAGACCAGGGTATCACAAAAAAGTCTACACTGAAATTGGCAGAAGAAATTCTCCAGAGCAAGGGTTAGAGAGTTCGTCGCTTGGGTGGATGTCACATGTCATTAGTTGAAAGATGGCGGATCCTCCTTTAGGGCTTAAGTTTAACAGGTGATGACCGGAAGCGAGGTAGAGCTAAGTTTACAAGAAACATATAAGACTGTCTGTGTGTATGTCTGTGTTTTATTCCGATGACCACCCCGTTCAGCACCTAGAAAAAACAACAACTCTACATTGGTTGTTACCTAGGGTTAATAGATGAAGCCCCAGACAACTTTTTCAGCATACCCTGTGGGCGTATTTATTAGCTAACAAAAACAAACAAACATTAAAAACAATAAGAATATTTAAAAATCCTAAACAAGAAAAAAAAACAACAAAGAACAAATCTTATCCAAGGGTAAGAACCTCAATATCACTGGAATATATCTCAATTATGCAGGAATAGTTCCCTTATTCTATCCTATTATCACGTTAAAAATACTTTTCGCAGGCTGAACGCAATACAGTACTTTTTATAACTAGCCCAACAATGCTCTAAGACAAGCCGTATTATTTAATATATAAAGCAGAAAGTAAGGCGTATGTATGTATATATGCCCCTTATAGAAATCAAAATCGTTAGACCAATCTTCATAAGACTTGGCATGAATGTTCCTTAGATAAGGTCGGAGACTGTAGTGTAAGTTTAATGACACTACCACTACCAGAGGGCCCTAAAAAAAAGGCAAAAGATTGTATTTTTAATGAAAAAACGAAACTTTTAAAAAAATCGGGTAAACCCGTTTTTATACTTTACTTTTGATTTCTTGGAAAAATAAGATAACAATGGGAAGGGAACATATCTCCACGTTTAAGAGAGACCTAAATTCAAATTCAAAGCAAAGACATTCAGGCAATGTGTCATATCCAGCTCCTGTCAAACCTTTCGGTTTAAAACAATGGCGTAGCTAGGGTGGGAGGAGGAGGGGCCCCCAAATGAGTGTTTTTATACATTAGAAATTAATAATTACGCAAAATGTTAGGGCCCCCAAAAAGGTGAAGCCCCCGGGCCCCCAAACGATGGAAAATTCCTAGCTACGCCCCTGGTTTGGAAATCAAGCGGCTTACCAATCGGCAATCTGTCTTCGTATTTTGTAGTCACACAAGATGCTGCAATACTGAGACTCTAGATAATTCTATTCTTTCATTATTTATTTATGATTATTATTTCTAGTTTGGAGTAATAAATAATGTGTTTAAGAAAAGTAAAATTTTTGAACATAAAAAAAGACATCTTTAATAGACATTAATTAAATTGCGGCTTGACTACAATGAATTTTCAGATTCTAGAAAAACATAGATTTACGTTTTAAATATCACTAGTTGACCGGCGGCATAGCATACGCCGCTATTTACCAGGGCCGGCGACCGCAGTGGGGCCCGCATTTCATAGGACCCGCAATTTTATAGGACCCGCTCTAATTTAAAGTGTAAAAATTATTAAATTAAGCCATTTTATTACTTACAACAGATTCCCCGCGCCATCCTGTCGATTTAACATCCCTATAATTATTTGTCTGTTAAGCTATTGCTTTAAAAGAAATCAAATACATTTTTAACAAAATATAGTCATTTATAACGCTGTTAACCATCAAGCTGTAAGGGAAATAAGTCTTTGGCATATGGTTGAACACAATCTTCAATTACAAACAGAACAGCACACTACAGACTGAAAAGATAAAATATAATTTTTAAAAAGTCGAAGAACAAAACTCCACTTGTCTCTCTAACCTTGCTAATGCTTTTTTTTTTCCACCGCAATTGTTCACAAATACTCGTATTAAAGGTCTTTTGCAAGTCAATGGATTTTTTTCTAAAGAATTATAGAGTATTTGCGTTCCAGAAAACTTTTCTCTTTGACTATTAAATACATAAATAATTCGAGTTTTAAATATGGTTCTAATTTTTCGCATTATAAAATAAGTAAAGCGAATGCGTTAAAAAAATTATTAATGGAGCTAAAAATAGATTACTTGTTGTTGTTGCATTGTGTTGTTGCACGTTTGACCTATTTACTTTGAGAAATAATATATAGATTTGTAGGCTGTATCATATTTTTGTTGCATAAATATTATGTTATATTACGTATAGTTTACAAATTCAAATATTTCCTAATACTCTCCTTTTCTTCTTTACGGAATAATCTAACGCCCCAATCAATGTTAAGATCTGGGTGGCTAAAGGAGATTATGAAATGTGAAAGCAAGATAAGCGAGTTGACAAGAAGGGTTTGAGAGTAATAAAAACAACCGATGACGTCATTCTTGGAGGTTAGTTGAAAGAAGAACATTTTTAGAAGAAATATAGATAGATAGATAGATAGATAGATAGATAGATAGATAGATAGAT
>JADKLZ010044731.1:0-10820 GCA_021533235.1 Biomphalaria straminea
TAAGACATTGAGTCTAAAAAGACAGAAGACAACCTTAAGACATTGAGGCTAAAAAGACAGAAGACAACATAAAGATGAGAGATTCTAAAGACAAAGGAAAAACTAAATCACGATTTGTAAATATCTAGATAATGGGGCGCTGTCGGGGGTGTGGGGGGTGGATGCGTGTTAGCAGGTGGGCTGTGAAATCTCAATTTGTCGAGTTCAAATCTCCGACTTGACCCCAGTCCTTATCACTTAAAAGGGGGGGGGGGGGAGTGAACAGGTGGGTATAAGGTAAACTAACTGGTCCCGTAGCCAGAGGACTAGACATGCACACACATGTGTTGGTAAGAACCAGTTTATCTATTGAAGAGTGAGAGAGTGAAAGAGTGTGTGTTAGTGATGGATAGCATGCATTTAGAGAGAGAGAGAGAGAGAGAGAAGAGTCTGTGTGAATGAGAGAACCCATCAGTGAGATTGAGAGAGAGTGAGAGAGAATGAGTGAGAGAAAGAGACAGTGGAAGAGAGAGAGAGAGAGAGAGAAAAGAGTATGTGTGAAAGAGATAACCCATCAGTGAGATTGAGAGAGAGAGTGAGAGAGATTGAGTGAGAGAAAGAGACAGAGAGGAAGAGAGAGAGAGAGACTGAATGAATGTGAGAGAGGATTAGAGAAAGAGTAAGAGAGAGTATGAGCGTGTAGGAGAAAGAAAGAGACAATGTGAATAAAGAAGAATGGGATAGAAAGAGTCTGAGAGAGAGAGAGAAAAGAGAAGAGACGCATATGCGAAAAAAAAGAGAAGACAATAGATAGAATAAAAAAAAGGCCAATAGACAAAATGAATTACAACGTAGGACTTTTAAACAAAAAGTTAACACAAGGCCAAATAAAAGAACAATTCTTCAACTTTACTGGTGTTATTATTATACATCTATCGATTATCTAAAACGTAAAATACAGTTCCAAAACTATATCAATTCTATTCACACTTGCGTTCAGACACGATAAATTGTAGGAACTTCAAACAACATTGCTCCTCTTCGTAATAAAAAACAAATTACATATTCATTATTAATTGTTAATTTATGTAAAAAAAAAAAAAGATTAATCACAAGCTATTGACACACAATTACAGTGTAACGCAACTTCGGTAATGGATTAAAAAGTGTGCCGTTTCAAGAATGAAACCTTACCAATTGTTGTCTTCCTTTATATTAATACCCTCTCTAAAACTTGCCCATTTAATAGGCAGAAAAGAACGAGAATCTTCTGGTGGTAGAAATCCCTGCCTATATTTAGCTCTCTTAGCTATTTCTAGTTCTCTATTAAAGTTACTACTGTGTCCTGAAATGTAAATATATTGTTTATGCATTGGATACATCCTTGACTTTGACGCTTGGTATTACGAGACCGCATACATACGTGCTGGCCAGACATATTAAATTATGTTTAGTGGTTCAATGTTGGAGACTCCTACGATATACTAAAACAATGCCAAGACGCTAAATTGAATTTTAATGTCCATAACTAGATGAGAAGGGTAGAAGCTATACTATGAACACTATCTCATTGTGCAGTAGTTGATCTTTGAATCAATTCACCCTTTATTGCCGACAGTTTCTCATTTGTTTCTGAATAAGTTGGATTGGAAGTTATGGACTGGAAATTTTAATATTTACCCTATCTTGAAATTAATTTTTATAACAAACAAAAGAGCTTACAAATTAAATTCTGCGATGTCAAAAAATGCAATTTATGGATTTGCTTCCCTTTGAGCACCTCCGATTCTATAAAAGTTCCCCTTTCGGACCTTGTGATCTATAAGGCATCTGTTTCTGTATCCAACGGGTAATGAGGGTGCCATATGGTCAGCATAACGACCAACCGCCTTTTCCCCAACTAATGTCAGGTACCGATTATAACTGGGTGGACTCAGAGGCACCCTAAGATACCAAAATTACAAATCCTAGTCTTTAACAGGATTCGAACCCAGAACCTCCGGCTCAGAGGCCTAGCGATTAACCACTCAGTTACCTCGCCTCCCCAACTCTATAACTGGAAAAGAAATGGCGCTTCTAAAAATTTTTACTATGAGCTTTCTACTCTTTCTGTATAGTAAAAGTAATTTGAAATGTTGACAATTATTTCAAACTAAACTTTTGCATATAGCAGTATGGCTCTTTAGTTCTTTTCATACTTAAATGTTTAGTTTAGCGAATTATTTGAACATAAAGTAAGTATAAGTATTATTTGAGTGAGTGTATTATACGTTAATCTTTTCCACTGTCATATGGCTTTACTAGTTCAGTGTTGTTGAAGTTTTTTATTTGTTTACTTCTATTTAACCCTTAAAGTGCTGAGCTGTTTCACAATGAGTGCATACCAAATGGAATTACAATTCTGGTGTTAAGAGGATAAACTACCACACGCATTTTAAGGGTTAACACGACATTAAACTCTGTCACTTTCTGGTTAAGTTTCAATTTCTGGTCTATAATAAATGCAAGTATCAGTTGATGCTGTTTATTTATAGCGTTAGAAGACTAGCTATTCTAAATATTTGGACTTTGAAGAAAATACTAAAATAGTATATCTTCAAGAAATTTAGCCCCAGTATGAAATCTTAAAGCAGGAACTCTTTCATTAAAGCAGCATACAGACATTTTGCAAAGGGGAATGTAGACATGTAAGATTAGAGAGAAATTTAAAAAAATCACGTGACATATCTTGAAAATCTTTTTTTTTTTCCTTTAATTTCCTTCTAGATTAAAAAAAAAAAAGAGGGAAAAAAATTTAAAAAGGGGGAGGGGGGACACTTACACACATATATACACAATTCATGCATATAGACATGTAAATCAGGTCACAAAAATAGTGCACCCTATGATACTGATAGTAAGCGCGCAAGGATTTAGAGACATATAGTCCCGTTCTGTAACGCCATCGTCCGTTTTAAGCGGGTTAGTGTGCAAAAGTTAATTATACCTTTTACAGCATCGCCAATCGGTTTTATGCAGCCATGCTTTTTTTTAAAACGTAGGGATATATTTAAAGACTTTAACAGCTAAAGAGTTATAGGTATAATTTTAGTTATAATTTGGGTATTAATTATATAGAGAGTTTACGATTTAATTAAACTATTAATAAAATGTTAAGGAATGAATAAGAAATTGTAAAAACAAAATATAACCCTTTCAAATAGATTATTTAAATATATTTTACGCGTGAAAAGGCGTCATCGTGACTTCAATTGAGCCTTCTTAAAGCGTGTCTATTATAGTGTCTAATAGAAGGAAGGAAAGATCAAAGAGCATTAGGGCAGGAGTGAAGCATCATAAGCTGCTGAAGTGTAGGGTGACGTCGATAGATCGAGGGGTCGGCTTGACCAGAATAAAAGAACAAAAAAAATGAAACAAAACTTATTTTTAAAAATATGACATTAAGTCACCAATTTGGACTATCATTAGCTTTCGTTACTTCGCCTATTATATCCCTGCCTTGTAAGCCTCTGCTTTGAAAGCCTCTTTCTACTTTTTCTGCTCTTTCTGTAGGGCTACCTCTGCCTTCTATAGTAGAGTTCCCCTTTAGGACCTTGTGGTCTGTATCATTCAATTCTATAAAAGTAAAGTAAAAATTCCCCTTTCAGACCTTGTGATATATAGGGCAGATGATGTAATTGTCGTCTGTTCTGTGGCCAACGGTTAAAGAGGGTGTCATTTGTCCAGTATAACGACCAACCGAATTTATTTTTCCCCAACTAATGTCAGGTACCCATTGGGGCTGGATGGCGCCCAAGGATCCTGAAATTAAAAGTTCCAGCCTTAACCAGGATTCGAACCAGCGACCCCCTTATCTGAAGCCAAGTACTTTATCGCACAGCCACTACGCCTCTGCTTTCTCTACTACTTTCACTATGTCTATTTAATGTACCACTGCCTTCACATACTTTTCCTTCTATATTCCTGAAGTCTACGCATCTGTCTTTTATACCTCTGCTCTTTATACCTCTTCCCTTTATACCTCTGCTCTTTATACCTCTGCCCTTTATACCTCTGCTCTTTATACCTCTGCCCTTTATACCTCTGCTCTTTATACCTCTGCTCTTTATACCTTTGCCCTTTATACCTCTGCCCTTTATAACTCTGCCTTTTATAACCCTGTTTTTTTTTTTGAACCTACATCTCCTTTCTAAACTTCTTCCTTCTATGCCTCTTCCAGGGGCGTAGCCAGGAATTTTCCATCGTTTGGGGGCACTGGGACTTGCACTCTGGGGGCCCCAGAATTTTTGCATATTCTTTATTTTTTAAAGTAAAAAAGCTCATTTTGGGGACCCCTTTAAATGGGGGCTCGGGGGGATTTTCAAATTCTCCCCCCTCCTTCCCCCACTCTAGCTACGCCACTGGCCTCTTCATTCTTTTACACGACTTTATTTATAAGCATTGAAGCGTTAAAACAAAGTTTCTTTCAACTGTACCCACTTCTTCTAAACGTTCATAAGCATTTGGTAATTACGTTGGTTCTTATGTTAATTATACTTTCAATTTGTGTTACCTTACACTAAAAAAAATGTCGTTAAGTATAAATACAAAATTTTAAAAAGTAAAAAAACTTGTGTCCGGATAGAAACTGTAAAGTATGTGTTGAATCAAGATAACACAAAAAAATAAAGAACAAAAAAAACAATAACACAATATATTAAACGAACACATACACGAAAACAAATACAAAATATTAATTGGCATTTCTTATTAACATTGAGATTAACAAATAAAAAAGATTTAAAAAAATGATTTTTTTTAGGGAGTATTTCCCCTTTGAAATGTTACACAGTTTAGTATTATTGAACTTTTTATTATACTAGATCTAGAATGATTAGATCATCCAATACTATGAGATTGCATGTGAAAAGAATAGGCATTAGTAGGTCAATTTTTTTTTTATAAATTAGTCTAAAAGCTAACCTGTTATGAAATAACAAAATGCTACAGCTTTTTTTTTTGTTTTGTTTTTTAGAGACTCACCTTGGCGGAAGTTGAAGAGTATGGTTCGTCGAATAACGCCCAAATCTTGGGCTGAATCCGCTGCCAACAATTGAGTTCGCCGCTTTTGTATTCCTCCTCCAGACCGAACTTTTTCATGATTTCCTCCTCCGTGGGTTTATCTGTGTCCAGATCAAGGCGGTCTAAGATGGCCAGTACGTCCTGGGTATCCCGATGCTGGGTGTACGTCATCCAGCAGCACGGTTCGACTTGGTTCGAGTCCAACCCCCAGAACTCGAGCTCCTCTTCAAACAATGGGCCGCACACGTCTGTTGGGTAGTGGAGCTTACCCGAGCGGTAGTAGTTGAGAATCTGGGCGAACACCCCTGGGTGCCGGTCAAAGAAGTACTCGTTGAGCACCGGGTCATAGTTGGCCAGGGCCTCGGTCAACCGGGACAAACGGGTGGCCGGGATCTTCTTCAGGGTGGCCTTGTACGTCTCGTGGCGTATGCCGCCCACGTTGATGATGACGCGGTTGTCCGCGTCCGCGAGGTTCATTGTCGCAGCGACTCGACAGTTCCCGACAGCACTGCAATTCTCCCTTGCGCTTGCCCTTCTTTACTTCAGAGAAGGAAACAGGAGAGTCGCAGCGGAGGGGTTGGTCGCACGAGTCACGGAGTTCTGTGACATCTGGAATGACATCTTGTAGAATGATCCACGAGTGACATCTGAGATAATAAGCAAGAGAAGGTAATCGTTTTAGCGTCTGCTAAAGGCAAGTGGCGCAGATGCTACTGTAGTGCGAATCGATAGATGAGCGTTGGTTTAGAATTGTAAGGTCATCTGCAGGACCTGGAGAATGAACATATTAAACGATTAGCATGGATGCAGAGGTGAGCTGGTTATAAATTTTGGATTTTACATTGTGAACTAAAAATTGTTGGTTATAATATTGGTACATTATTTGTGAGCTATATCATTCTGGAACTATATGTAATCTTAGACAATGAAGAAATTTTGGCTATAATATTCAGTTTATAAATTTTTTTCTTTTAAATTAGATATATAAAAAGTGGATATAATATTTGGACATTTTGAGGTTACATTATCTAAGGCATAGTATTGAATGACTATAATGTTTGCACTTCAAAGGTCATGATAATATGACTATAGTATTTAGCCAAAAAATTCAAGATATAAAATTAGCCCATAATCATTTAGCGTTAGTATTCAGGACTAATAAATTTAGATGATAGTTTTTAGGCTTTAAAGAGTAGCCTGACATTTCAGTCAAGTATCAAGTTCACATATCATATATGCAAAGAAGATGTTTAGAAAACTTAAAAAGATCCGGACAACGGCTTTGTTTGCATCATTTGTGGCAAAATATGCAGGTCACAGCTGGGTTTGTGAGGTTAAGTGAAACACTGCACTCATCTTTAATCTTCTAAATCAAAGACATGGCCATACATAATATTTAACCTGTAATGTCTAGGCTATAGAATCTAGGGTATAATGCATCCCATTGTTTAGAAGCTATTAGTAAAAGTTCACCTTTCAGGGCAAATAACGTTAAGGTCATCTGTTTCTTTCGTCAACGATTTAAGTGCAGGGTGTCATCTGGCCAGTACAACGACCAACTGTTTTTACTTTCCCCAATTCATCTCAGGTACCCATTAGTGTTGGATGGACTCAGAAGTAAAAAAAAATATTTAAAAATCCAGAAATTCTAAATCCCTGTCTTCATCGAGATTCGAACCCAGGACCCCAGGATCGGAAGCCAAGCGCTTAACCACTCAGCCACCGCGCCCCCTAGAAGCTATTAGAATTCATCATTATTATTCGGACTATAATGTTTGGAGTATGCTGTTGAAAGCTTTGTGCTCCGTTAAAAAAAAAAAAACGCAAGCTCAAAATCTATGGCCATATTACAAGATCTTCTGGGCTCGCAAAGACATTCCTACAGGCAACAGTACCAGGAAAAAAGAAGAAGAGGCAGACAGAGAAAGCGGTGGGAGGACAACATAGAAGAATGGACGAGCCTACCATTGAAAGAGGCTCTAAACAGGGCAAAGGATAGAGAGGAATGGAAAAAGACGGTCGACGAGTCTTGCTTGGTGCCCCAATGGACAAAAGACTAAGGGATAGGTAAAGGTAAAATAAAAAATAGCCAAGCAAAGAGAAAATAAACGAAGAGTGTGATCACGCCTTAATTAGAGGTTTAAATGATTTGTTTTCTTCGATCTCCCAGAATAGTAGAAGACAATGAGTTAACATGGTTAAGGAGATACAACTTAACAAAACGAGTTGTTTAAGTAGTATTACAGATAAAGCAATTAACTCATTGTACGCTGGAGAAAGTCGGTAAGAGTGTAAATAGTGAGCACATGTTTGACTAGGGATACGGTAGTTTAAGAGATCGAGAGTTTTAGTAGCAGTCAGTCAGTTGGAATTCATGTAACAAGTTAGTGGTGAAGTTAGATGTTGAAAGTTAGTTGATGTAGTCAGACTCAAGACAGTTAAGTAAGCTAATGAAGTGACTATATAATAAGTACATTTAGAAAGTTAGCGAAGTATTAGAGTAGCAAGAGTTAATAGTCGTGCATATTAATGTAATAACGCTAAAGTGATCGGTATGTATAGTAACTTAAAAGAGATCAGTATATTTCAAAGCAATATGGATCATTGAATGAATCATGATCGTGGAAATCGGATTTTTCCATTTAAAGAATACAACATATTCTAAAAGGAAGACTTAAGTTATAGCACGTTCGCAAGTAATTCTTGTATTGCTTAAATTTGCATACATAAAAATATAGTCATAATATCTACATTTGTAACATTAAGCCTTCTAGTTACCTTTCACATTGGACTAAGTGATCTAAAGTTTGTAATTCACTTTTACTGGAGATACCCTTGACAGTGGGACTAATCCAGTTCTTATATTGAGGATGGCTTTTCGGCGGCCGTGACGTAACTTCCGTAGCAGCAAGTACCTCATCTTGCAGCCATTGCTCTTCTGTTCTCTAAGTCAGCGATAAGGACACAGTTCGTTTACGAGAACAACCTGTAAAGAAAACGAAAAAAAGTTATCGCTAGTAAAAAAAAATCATCTTTGGATGTATATATTCAATGGAAATTAGACAAAATTACTACAGCGAACGAATCCCCACGATGACCTGGTAACTATTTAAAAAAACAAAACAAAAAAAAACTAGAACTCAATGGCCATATAAGGGGGCGCGGTGGTCGAATGGTTAAGCGCTTGGCTTCCGAACCTGAGGTCCTGGGTTCGAATCCCGGTGAAGACTGGGATTTCGAATTTCAGGATTTTTAGGGCGCCCCTGAGTCTACCCAACTCGAATAGGTACCTGACTTGAGTTGGGGAAAGTAAAGGTGGTTGGTCGTTGTGCTGGCCACATAACACCCTGCTCGTTAACCGTTGACCAAAGAAACAGATGACCTTAACATCATCTGCCCCATAGATCGCAAGGTCTGAAGGGGACAGTTTACTTTTTTTTACTTATGGCCATATTACAAGTTTTTAGGGGCTCGCAAAGACCTCCCGTTAGTTTCGACCAATAGCGTGTTGCCACGTCACAGGCATGTACGACGTGGCAACGAGCTATTGGTCTTCACATCCCACAGGTTGCGACGTCACAGGCCTTCTAGAACGACTGGTCTCGGATGAGGCCCTTGTCCCTCATACCGAAAACAGGTTGTGCATCATTGGTTTCGTTTAGTTGTAAAAATTCATACGATATAATTAGTTTTTCCCAGAATATAATACTAACAATATATACAATATAAAATTGATAGGAAAATATAAACAATTATCACATATCTAAACGTTCAGAAGTAAACAAATGCATGAAAAACTTCAATACCTGAGCCCGATTTTTAGAAATAATCCGACAGTCAAACTATAAAAATTTTCACGAAAAAAAAATAAAACATTATGAAGCCTAAAACGTCTTGTGAAGCTCAGAATTGGAGATATATTACAATAAATCCAAAAGAAGTTTCGGCTAAACATTGAGAGAGAGAGAGAGAGAAATCTGGCGTGTGTATATGTATATATAAACATCGCTTATCAGAAGAAGAAAAGTCCTATCTGGCAGCTGATTATTTCAGAGCCACAGATAAAAGACCAGGGTATCACAAAAAAGTCTACACTGAAATTGGCAGAAGAAATTCTCCAGAGCAAGGGTTAGAGAGTTCGTCGCTTGGGTGGATGTCACATGTCATTAGTTGAAAGATGGCGGATCCTCCTTTAGGGCTTAAGTTTAACAGGTGATGACCGGAAGCGAGGTAGAGCTAAGTTTACAAGAAACATATAAGACTCTGTCTGTGTGTATGTCTGTGTTTCATTCCGATGACCACCCCGTTCAGCACCTAGAAAAAAACAACAACTCTACATTGGTTGTTACCTAGGATTAATAGATGAAGCCCCAGACAACTTTTTCAGCATACCCTGTGGGCGTATTTATTAGCTAACAAAAAAAAACAAACATTAAAAACAATAAGAATATTAAAAAATCCTAAACAAGAAAAAAAAAACAAAGAACAAATCTTATCCAAGGGTAAGAACCTCAATATCACTGCAATATATCTCAATTCTGCAGGAATAGTTCCCTTATTCTATCCTAATATCACTTTAAAAATACTTTTCGCAGGCTGAACGCAATGTAGTACTTTTTATAACTAGCCCAACAATGCTCTAAGACAAGCCGTATTATTTAATATATAAAGCAGAAAGTAAGGCGTATGTATGTATATATGCCCCTCATAGAAATCAAAACCGTTAGACCAATCTTGATAGGACTTGGGATGAATGTTCCTTAGATAAGGTCAGAGACTGTAGTGTACGTTTAATGACACTACCACTACCAGAGGGCCCTAAAAAAAGACAAAAGATTGTATTTTTAATGAAAAAACGAAACTTTTAAACAAATCGGGTAAACCCGTTTTCATACTTTACTTTTGATTTCTTGGAAAAATAAGATAACAATGAGAAGGGAACATATCTCCACGTTTAAGAGAGATCTAAATTCAAATCAGTGATACCAAAGCAAAGACATGCAGGCAGTGTGTCATATCCAGCTCCTGTCAAACCTCTCGGTTTGGAACAGTGGCGTAGCTAGGGTGGGAGGAGGAGGGGCCCCCAAATGAGTGTTTTTTGACATTAGAAATTAATAATTACGCAAAATGTAAGGGCCCCCAAAAAAGGTGAAGCCCCCGGGCCCCCAAACGATGGAAAATTCCTATCTACGCCCCTGGTTTGGAAATCAAGCGGCTTACCAATCGGCCACCTGTCTTCGTATTTTGTCACACAAGATGCTGCAATACTGAGACTCTAGATAATTCTATTCTTTTATTATTTATTTATGATTATTATTTCTAGTTTGGAGTAATAAATAATGTGTTTAAGAAAAGTAAAATTTTTGAACATAAAAAAGACATCTTTAATAAACATTAATTAAATTGCGGCTTGACTACAATAAATTTTCAGATTCTAGAAAAACATAGATTTACGTTTTAAATATCATTTGTAGGCTGTATCATATTTTTGTTGCATAAATATTATGTTATATTACGTATAGTTTACAAATTCAAATATTTCCTAATACTCTCCTTTTCTTCTTTACGGAATAATCTAACGCCCCAATCAATGTTAAGATCTGGGTGGCTAAAAGAGATTATGAAATGTGAAAGCAAGATAAGCGAGTTGACAAGAAGGGTTTGAGAGTAATAAAAACCACCGATGACGTCATTCTTGGAGGTTAGTTGAAAGAAGAACATTTTTAGAAGAAATATAGATAGATAGATAGATAGATAGATAGATAGATAGATAGATAGAT
>JADKLZ010044736.1:0-13838 GCA_021533235.1 Biomphalaria straminea
GTTTTAGTCTGTTTCTGTGTGATTAAAGAACTCGCGTTTAAACAGTAGCTACATTGAGAGTCAAGTACCAAACAGAACAGCACAACACCAGAACAATACTAATCTATAGAGTCTATAGACATATTAATAATATTATTAGAAATTAATATAAATTAGTGTGTTAGTATTAGTCATTAGTTAGGTAGATTTATATTTTAGATCTACATTAATAGATTATATAATAGATCTAGATTTTAAATTTACTAGTGGCAGTTGTAATACTAATACAGATTTGTTTGTTTGTAAAATGTTTTAGATGTTTCTGATGTTCCTAGTCCAAACCTCCAGCAGGATGATGGGGGATGGGAATGGGCAGGGTTTGAACCCTGGACCATCAATAAATGTGAACGGCAGTCCAGCTCCCAAAGGCATGACAAGGCCTTTATTAATTAAAAAGTAGATTTTCTTCTTTACTGTTTTGTTTTGTTTTGTTTTACATGTTTCGGAAATTCCTTCAGAGTTGAAGATAGTTATTTCCTAGTCCAAACTTCCCGCAGGACAACGGAGGATGGGAGCTGGCAGGGTTTGAACCCGGGACCATCGGTAAATCGATACGACAGTCCAGCGTGCAAACCTGTATATCTAGATCTAAATATAATGTTACTTTGCTTTTTTTTTTCTTTGCTTTTAAATTGATATATATATATATATGTATGTGTGTATATATATATATATATATATATATAAATTTTGAAATTTGACAAGTGATATATATAATATTGTTATAAACCCGGTGGTGGCAAAATTGGGGGTAGTGGCATGTGTACTCAGCCGACTCAAATCGCCTTAGGCCAGACGAGCGGTGTTATGTAAATGGTTAGAGATTATATTAGTTTATTTAGTTAAATATATTTTGTGTATAGTTTTAGCGACAGTAAAAGTAGTGACGTAGATAGATAGACTAATGACGCAGTAGACTTAGGGCAACAAGAAGGATGAACATGGCGGTCTTCTTAGAGTAGAACTAGAAACTAATAGATTAATGAAATAAGTGAATGAACGACGTAGACTGTGTCCTTTTGAGTCATCATTAAATCGTTAAAGTTACTAGCCTGAGTTATTGAGTGTATTAATTAAACTCTGTTATTGTGTGTCCACAAGCTCGCATTGAATTAACAGGAACAAGACAAATATCTACAAACACACCTTTAACAGATTTGGCGACCCCGAGCCCAAGCCAAGAAGAACTCCGCAAAGAGACAGAACATAAGGTCAGAAGAAACTTTGTTGAAACTTGTTATTTGATACTACATTCGTTGCCTACTTGATTATCACGTCTACTAGAATTGATTGAGATTTACTTCAGTCGCCTACACATATAGCAGAAGTTTGGCTGTTACAGCCCGAAGTGAGCCGGTTCAGTGCGGAGTACTGTCAAGTACAGTTGAGATGGTTGGCGTCTTGATCTTGATCTATTATCGAGTCCGACACATCGAGCCCAAGTGTGTGAAGTCAGTCCTGAACTGTTGAACCAAGTGCAAGCCCGGAACGAGACGGAGAGACCAGTGCAAGAGTTGATACGGCAATACGTTGCTATCGGAGAGATATTTGTACAGTCTGTTACGTGCTGCCAATTGTACAATATTGGCTGTTCTTTATTAACATTAAACTTTTACGTTATTTGGAGCTCGGAGTTGTCAACTTCTTTAAGATGGTGGTGTTTAACAACTAGGCTCGAGCCGGGTGTAAAGACCCCTCTTCGTAGGTGTCCAAGCCAAGTCAAGTTCAAGCATACTTAGCCTCTCGATAAAAAAACATAACTTAAGCCAATGGCAGCTAAGACATGCACCTTGTAATGAAGCAAATGCACCAATTTAAAAATGTTTTATCCTTACCAAGTCATTCAAAGCTACATACTCGAGAGGCCCAAACAAGACACTAGCCCGAAATCCCCCCTATAGAACAAAAACTTTGGGAAAGCCGCCATAACTGGAAACCACTGCACAGGTCATTGCAGATATGGTACTACTCATCTGAACATGATTTTATCTTTTTTATATGTTCTTTTTATAACAGTTGTCTATGAGATATTTCTTTTAACTGTAGACATGATTTTCTGTTTTTTGTCACACACACACATATTTTTAAATAAAAGGTGTACCAAAAACTATTTGAATTTTAATACTAGGCTTCATCAATAAATTTATGG
The DNA here is from genome assembly GCA_021533235.1 of Biomphalaria straminea. Taxonomy (NCBI): domain Eukaryota; kingdom Metazoa; phylum Mollusca; class Gastropoda; family Planorbidae; genus Biomphalaria; species Biomphalaria straminea. Next base: position 2,189 of record JADKLZ010044736.1, read on the forward strand.
AACAAATATCTATTTTTGTTCTTAGATTGACAATGTCAAACTTACAAAATCAAAGACAAGTGAAGATAACCTCATTGCTGAAGGCAGTTTTAAGAAAGCTCTAAAAAAAAAGGTAAAATTTCTACTATATAGTATGACATGCAAGGAACATAATTTAAAAAAATTGAAAACTTGGAGATATACAGATACAAGTAAAAAAAAAAAGATTAAAAATGGATGCAAAAACTATTATCTAACCCAGTGATGCCCAAAATATGGCCTGCGATGTGGTTCTATCCGAACCGCTGAAACGTCTGCACAAAGTGTAGAAAATCCACTGTCCCAAAAAAAAATAATTTCAATATTATGGGTTGATATTTTATATTTTTTTCAAATAAAGAGTGGCTCATTTTAAATATTAGAACACTGAACAGATGTATGAAATCACATAAATAAATAATGGGGCATTATTGGTTTCTGACAAGATTGTAGAATGACACCTAGACTGAAGAATTGAGAATATTAACATAAAAGAGAAGAAAATAAGTTGGCTGTAGGGCTATTTTCTGTAACTGCTGATGAGTCTCACAACATATTTGATAACTCTCAAAATCTTGTATTTATTCGCGATAAAAGTAATAGTTTTGAAATCAGAGTAGTTAGGGTTATTTGATGCATGGGATCATCAGTGGCAAAAAAACATCAAGAAGTTTCAACTATCAGAGACTCCTTCTCCCTTCGAGAAAATAGTGATTGACTACTAATGGTGCTACTGTTCTAAGAAAAGTTGTCAACTCAATGGAAACGAGCCTCCATGGTTTCGTTCACCAACAAAATTAATGTGGCAAAATGTTCAGCCTGGACCATCTGGTGATGATAATGTTCAGACTGAACTGATTCGTCATTTCTAAAACCTATCTGCGGACAATGTATTAGGTGCACAGACAGAGCTCACAAAACATAGAAGATGCTTGCTTGACAAATTTCAAATGATGCAGACAATTGATTTGTAATCCGTGATGCTTGATGAAACGTTTCTAATTTTCAAAAACTAGCTTAAAGGATAGTCGCAATAATTACAAGCAATTATTAGTGAGGACAAACATTTTTAGTGATGAATAGTTCAAATCCCATGTTATGTTATCATCACATAGACAAACATCTTGATAAATGGCTTTGACTTATTGTCTTACCTATGCAGCTGAATATTTAAAAGTTATTTAGGATAAACTTCTAACATGAATTAATGTAAATCATTTTTTTTTACTTTCTTGTTGATGTGGCCCATGACACGAGTGTTGGAAATTAAAATGGCCTGCTGGTCAAATAAGGTTGAGCATCATTACCTAACTTCTAATAAAGCATCTAGACCTGATGGCATTGTAGACATATTATTGAATGTAGAAAACAACAAGCTCATGTAACATCAGTGTTTTGACTACCTGTACTTAGTTAAGCTTCACTTAATTCACTATATATTATTTTTGCTCTGCACAATGAAAGCAAGCTGGGTATTTACCAAACTTCACACCCATTATGTTTTTTTTGCATAGCATTTTTATTCCCCCCAAAATTTTCTAATATTTCTTTCCTATCCCAAGACAACAAGTAAACATTACATTATTCTTAAATAATTTTTTAAACTTTTTTTTTAGACTTCTATTGTTTTTCTGTTCCTATAGGTATATACTGAATGATAGCCATGCAGAGATTTTGGCTAGAAGGGCTTTTTTTTAAGGTAAATTAATTTACTGCTTTCTGTTTTCATCTTGAAATAATTTAAATTTTAAACTAATTTCATTGACCTTGTAATTATTCATTATCAGTGTAATTAAGATACTTTTTGATATAATGTAAAAATATCCTTTTCTTGTGTTGAAGCAAGGTATCACACCAAACAAGGATCATTTATTTTTTTACATCTCTTTATGCTAAATTTGCCCACCAGGGAGGGCAAACACTACCCAATGAGCAGGCTGTGAGTTTTCATTATTATCTGGCTATAATAAATATATATAGTAATAAACATTTTATTTATAAAGCGGTGTTAAAAAAAAATAGGTTCAAGGCAATGTGATAACATTACAAACATTAACATGAAAGTTAAAATGAAAAACTTATCTAAAAAAGTTTAAAAACAAGTAGTTCTTAATTTTCTTCTTGAATGTAGTGTAGCATGTTGCTGGTCTGATTTAGGGAGTGTGTTCCAAACCTTTGGTCCATGCACAGAAAAAAAACCCAGACCGTAGCTTGAGAGGGAGAAACATGGCACCACTAGAAGCATTGAGTCTATTGAGCTCTTTAAGGGACTTAGGGAATGATAAGTTTGCTAAGGTACAAGGGCATTTCTTTATTATAGTTACACTGATGAAAAAGTGTGGCAACCTTGTAGTTGATTATTGCTTTCACTGGAAGCAATAAAAAAATATAGAAATGGAAAAGTAGTTGGGACAAGTCCAAAAAGCCTGTGGAGTCTGGGAGTGCAGGAGGCACCCTGACCACACTTCCCCATATGGGGGCTGTCCAGTGTCCTGGTCTGAGCAAGCTATTATAGCACAGTGCAGGACAGGCCACTGTCCTGTTGGCTCATATTTCTCATGGCTATGGCTAAATTTTGACTTACCGTGCCATTGCTGCAGGGAAGAAGAGGAAACAGTGTCTCATATTTTTTGACTACCCCAGACTTGCTAATCTCCTTCTCGAAAGGTCTGGGAAACCAAAATTCTTAAACCCTCACTCAAATTGAGTTTGATGATGATCATGATGATTGCTAAGTGTGAAATATCCCAATTTCTATATATATTTGAACAATTTTGAAGCTAATAGGAATTAAAGTAAATATTTCTATAAACATTAAGAACTTTTTTTTTCACATTTCAGATACTTGTATGATGAACTAGGCAAAGCCTATGTAAATAACTCAAGCAAAGTTGTTCAGCTGTCAGATGCAGGTGGACATTGTCTTTGCTCATTGAGACCAGGAGTGAAGTTTTATTTCTTTACAAGTCATACTCCATGTAAGTGCTGGAAATTCTAATAATTGTCTTTTTCTAGCTAGCAGACTGTGTGTTGTTTTTTCCCCAACTGTTCCACACTGCCATTCTGTGTTGGTTATGTTAGGTTGTAGTCTTAGTAGGGTATGCCTAAGGTGAATTACATTGGGACATTCAAGAGGAAATGCTTGTTTCATAAGGATGGGGGCAGTGTCTATACATTCAGGATAAATGCATAGGAAAAGAAAATATTCATAATTATTATAAAATAAAATGAAAATTCATGTGCTGATTGTCACCAAATAAATATCACAATTACTTCTGACACAAATAAATGCAACTGTTCTTCTGTTCATTTGATCACCATTTCTCTACTTCTGTATTTTGGTGACATAGAGTTCTAGATTGTAAATAATCATAATCATAAACAAGCCTCATTAAATTTGCTATTAGATTACACAAATTAAATGTGGCTATTGTTGTTTTCTCCCCACCTTTATGCCCTCCAATTTATATAAAAATATATATATGGGTATATAACTTAAAGGTATCCATCTAACTTGTATAGCATGCTTAGTTATCTTTCTTTTAGCTGAGGATAATTGCCTATACTAAATTGAAATCTTTTTTTGCACAATTGGAGATTTGATTATAAATATAACTTTTGAACATTGGTGAATTTTGGGTTTGTATAAGTTGCGTAAACAGTGTAATAAAAAAAATGCTGATTAATTTAAATAAATTTACTTTTCTTGCATGATTAATTAAAAGAACAAAATTCTAAAAGTAATTTTTAATGGTTTTTTTTAATGCTAAAAATAAGAAAATGATTCCATTCATCAGGTGATAATGCTTCAATATCTCCTAAGCAGTCAACACAAGAAAAAGATATTAAGAAACATAATTCAGAGATTTTACAATCAGCTTGTAATGAAATAAACATTCCTTCTTGTGACTTAACCATATCAGAACCTGCAAGTGTAGATTGGCATTTACCCTCACGACAGGTTCAAGACCACAGAGAAGCTCACCATGAAGCAGAAACAAAATTTTTGACAGAAGGTTGCTGTCAAGTTATTCATTCAGAGACTGGGATGTGTGAAAGAATAGGTCATGGGTCCACTTGTTTTAGATGCAAAGACAAAGATGTGTCCCAACAGGATCCAAGGTCAAGAAAAAGAAAATATGAAGAAAAGGAGGAAGATGAGGACTTTGTTGGTCAGGTTTGTAAGTACCAAATAAATGTAGAATAAAAAAAAACAGGCTAAGATTTAGTTAATAATTTTAAAAAAGAAAAAGTATTTTTATTATAGCTTTAAAACAGTTAAAGGCTAAAGTAAAGAAAACCAAAGTAGACACTAAATGAAAACTCAGCTTCAGAAACTCTTCTATATTTCTTTTTTTTAAGTTTATATCTGTTGACTGTCCTGTTTGAATGTACATGTATACTATTTTATTCTCTCATTTGAAAAGTGACAAATAGGCTGTTAAAAATATACACTGAAGTACATTCAGTAATAATTTGAAATTATATGTTTAATCCTTTTGTACTCTGTCTACAGGGTAACAACAGTTTTTAATTGTACTATATTTTTAGAAAGAATAGAACTGAGATTGACTAACTGACTGGCCTTGATATGTACACTGGTCTGCATTTTATAGTAAAGTTCCAATAACTCAGTACTTGATAACACAGCTGTCTGGAATAATGTGCCTGTTGCTGATATGACAAAAAACATACACCTAGACCTGCTATAGTTGCCCCATTTCTTTTTCTTGTGTTCCACTTTTGTCTGATGCAGAGATTATTGCTGTTGTCACAGATGAGTTTAAGAAACAATCTTAGAAAATGATGATGTTGGGGTCTCCAAGTACCTAAAATATCTAGACTATATAAAGATTATTTTCAACAAACTGTGTTTGGTAACAGAGTTACTTTTCTTTGTTCTCTGCCTGATGGAGCAAAGAGCAGAGAAGATGATGACAGGACATTAGAAGAAGAAAAGTAGCAAGTTTTTGCAGTTCTTCTTTTTTATACCTTTAATAAAGTATTTTTCTGACTTCTGTCATGAGGTATGTTAATCATATTACTGTACTCTCTGTACAATAGTCACTCATTTTCATGTAGTCGAGACTTTATACCTTCATAATTTTTTTTCCCTTTGTTTAAAGGTATTTTGGCAATTGATTCTCTGCTGTGTTCTCCAACAAACCCTGCCTGTCTACTGTATATTTTGTATCTAATAACCCATTTCCAACCTAGCAATTTCTTGGTCTACATTAGGCAGAGTTTTTAGGACTTCTTTTGCTAAACAAATTTGTTTAGAAGCCACAGTGATATTTGAACTTTCTTGGAAGAATCTAGTATGGTGGTCAGTCATATAATTGTTTATGTATTTTTCTATGGTCTGTCCTGAATCTTCAAAATGCTAGTCTCAAATAGTATCTTGACTGAGTGTGAAGTCAAGTGTTCTTTATTTTCTATGCATTTACTGACATTTATAAATTCTGTATCTTTCATTTTCATCACACTGGACTATTGTACTTAAGTATATGAGTAGAATTATATAGAAACTCAGCTCCAAATAGTATTTGGCTGTCCTTTTTTTTTAAATCAAGGAGATTATCAGTGAATGTATTTTGTAAGATTTTTCATTTCTAATAGCTCTATATTTATATGATCAATGAAATGATAAACACATAATCATATGTTTCTTTAATACACAAGGAAAGACATGTTTAATCTTCTTTCCTTTTCAAGTACCTTCAATTGTGGAATGGATTTCTAGAATTAGGAAAGAAAACTAACACATGACAAATAATTGATTAATAACAAATTAAAATTAATATGTAGGGTTACATAATAATTCTCTATTTGTAAATAAAAAGACTTCAAGGAAAAAATATATTGTTTTTATATAATTGTATTGGAAGAATAATTTTTAAACACATTTTAAACTTGAACCTAAGATCTATTGAGTTAACTTTGTATGCACATTTCTTTTTAGCTGTGACTGACATTTACAGAACTGGAGCCAAATGTGTTCCCAATGTTAAGCAGGATGCCATGGGTCTAGCATCAAGTTATCACTCAATAGGAGTCATCTGAACCAAGTCTGGTCGAGGGGAATAGACAGAAAGCATGTCATGCAGAAGAGACAAACACTTGAGAAGGAATGTCTTGGGATATCAAGGAGCCTTATGGTCTTTGTTTTTTTACAAAAGCCTATTTACTTTTCTTCAATAATTGTGGGAATGTAAGGCTTTTTTTTGTTCAGAAGTTGTTGTTTTTAGTAGTGCAAATATAAAGGTGGAAAGTCATAAATAATTCATTCTTATTTATTTTATCCTTATTACATTCTGCTGAATTCTTGGCTTTGATGTTTTGATTTAATGTAATTTTTATTAACCCTTCTTTTATTTGTTTCTCCTGCAGCAAAACTTTATAGTATGACTTCTTTATATTTTAGATATCCTTACAACAAAGATGACATGAAAAGAACAATTTACTAGAGTCTTACCAGTTTCAGAGCAATTACATCCACCATAAAAAGTTATTTACCAGTGCTGTTACAAGCCACAGATAAACAGTTTGAGCACAGTTGAAATCAAATAAAAATGTGTCAGCATGCAATGACAAGAAAGATAGTTCCATCTGCTTCAGGTACTTCTGTATAAAGTGATAGAATTTTTCCAAAACTGAAAAATATTTCTGATCTATGTTTGTAGCCAAAAAATTCTAAATTTCCTCCAACATTTTTTAAAGAGTCTAGATATCTTATATAGAATAGGTCTCAAATCTTTTAGAACCAAAACAAAATTTAGGGATTAGCCCCTGGAGCTAGAACTAGATTACTATTTTTTTTTCTAGTAGTAGACTTAACTTGGAAATGTAGATCTAGATCTAATAGTAATATATATTAACAAGTTTTTCTTTATCTAACTTATAACTAATCATTACTAATGCTTTAAAAGCCTTGTGTGGTAGTGCCATTGAACTAGAGAAATACTTCTTCTAAACAACTTGTATTTGCATGAAAAAGCGTCACATAAGGAAGTCTCAATATGCAGTTTTATTGCTTTATTGCTAAACATTCTCTTCCTCTAAGCATTGCTCCTCATCTGGTTCTTCTTGCTTGTCTTGCTTAAGAACTCATCAGAGATTCAGCTGCTTTCTCTTAGTTGCATTTCAAAGCATATTTTGGTGGACTTCAAATTTACTAAACAGTGATACAAACAGAAGTATAGCTCATTTTTTTTAAAGTATTTCAAAAAAATCAAGCATGCTTTACTTTTCAAATGCAATAATTCTTTATAGTTGTTTGAGAGAGAGAAGCTGTTACAATACCAGTAAGGCAATTATCTACAATAGAATGCTCAGACTGTCTAGACCCAGATATCAGGCATCTGCAAAAAGCTGTTTCCTCTCATCCATATGTACAAACAATAGTGCCTTACATGCATTTTGTGTGCAGTAAAGCTTATGCAGTGTAATAATTATGTATTACCTTTACTTATCTATCTTACCTTACCTATCATCTTTAAGGGAATGTCTATTTCTTTTTCAGGTGAGATACACTGTTACTTGACTACAAGAAGTTGCTGGTGTTTGTGATGAAATGATCAGCATCTAGCAGAAAAAAAACTGTATGACTAACAGCCACTGATCTTGCTACCATTAAAATAAATTCATTATATTGATATAAATGCTGACATGAATTAAAAAGCAATTAAAAACTTTTTTTTACCAGTACTTTAATTAAAATTTAAAAAACAAAATAAGTTTTAAATCTTAATTGTAAATTGAAATTATTGTCTAGAGCAAACATTAAATAGAACTTTTGGATAGTGCTTTACAGAACAGAGTAATAATTCCATTGAAACTGAAAGAACATTTACTTTTTTATCAAATTTCTGAAGTCTTGTTTAAAATGCTTTTTTTTTCATCTTCTTTGAAATAAGCAATGTGAAATTTTATAATTCTTAAGCCTTGCCAAATATTTCTTTGAAAACATGATGACCCAAATTTATTTGTATGGATTTTTTCCTGCGTCACTGACCCAGTAGATGATAAGAAAAAAAATTTATTTAATTTGTAAAGAAAAATTGTCTCTTTTAAAACAAAAACAACCCATAATAGGCATTATAAATGAAATGTGACAACATTTTTAGCTTAAGCCATTAACAAAAGATAGTTAAACAATGCCAATAGATTGGATGATTGATAGGAATATTTACCCAAAAGAGATCATAAAATGAATAGGTGATCTGGCTAGCTGCAATGTTGCTCATATTTTAAGTAGATATATGAACCCATTTTCTAATGTGTAAAAATATTAATTATTGTAAACACTAGATCCACTGGTATCAAATAAAAAAGTTTCAGTTCAATTTCATTTTATTATCTTTTTGGTCATGTGACCTGCAACACAAGTGTCAACCTGCAGGTTGAATTAAGTTGAGCATCACTGTTCTAAGCTAACATCAATAAATCTGCTATTAGAAATACTAACAATTGTTTTTATTTAGTGTAATTTCATGCTTTTGGCTTTCTCAAGGTTATGAGATTCAGAAAGGTGGTATCTTATGAATGTTACCATGGTTGCTTTTAAAATATTTTATATTTATTTTTTTTGTGTAATATTAGAGTTAATGGTAAGCCTTAATTAGCTACAGTCAGTAGTACAGTGTAGCAAATATACTGCACACTTATAGTATTCCTACCAGTAGATTATGTATTATGACATTGTTATCTTGGTGTAAATACAAATAGCTCTTGCTTCATTGAAGGATGTCTCTACTGCTAATTGTTGGTCCTTGTGCTAGCCATATGATACCCTGCTTGTTAACTATAGTGTGATTCCAAATTCTGCAGGTTTCTCAGGACTTGTCCCTGCAAAGAAACCATTTTGTCATTTCTATTTTTTGAATAGTTGCCAGAGCATGATGGAAACTCATAGCCTGCTCAGTAGAGGATGTTAGCTCTCCCTGGTGCTGCTTCATATGTAGATCATTAGATCAACTTGATGTGATTAATGTGTTTTTTTTTGTAGATCATTATATGCTTATTTACGTGCAATAGTTGATCATTAGCGGAACACTGATCTGGAAACAGAAACTTCCTTTAATTAAAAAAAAATGTTGATAAAATATTGCAAACAAAAATTACATTTTAATATGCAAAATATAAAAGTGTAATGCAGAAGTTAAATGTAATATAAATGATGGTACCCTTATCTTGAGTACGCTCCCCCATAAATGTTTTTTCAGCTACCCTTAAGAGACTGTAAACAGCATCCTCTTTGAATGCCATCTATAAGACAAAGATGATAGTGCCTAACAATTGGCTTGGCAGTTTTTTGGATAGCACTCAATCTTGGTACTGATGCCAAGGTGTCTGATGACACTTCTCATCATAAACTATTAGCTTGTTCAACATAGTTTTTTTTTTCATTACATTGTCAAAGTTTAGTTTGTGTCTCTCCATTTTTCTCTTTTTTTTTTTTTAGAAGTCAGCATCTTTTATATTTTTATGAGAGATGAGGCTTCAGACATTGCCATTGACAGAGCTTTTTGAGGACATGCTTGCCACCTAATGCACCAGAGGGGGAGGATCTAAGTGTAAAAGTATAGTTATTGTTTTTTTAACATTTTAACCAGAGCTTGTTTTCTGGCAAGTTTAAATACATAGAATATACATAGATAACTGAACCGATTAACTGCAGCTAAAATTTGTTAAAATAGTAAAAGACTAACATTTTCAGTCAACATTAACTGGTGAGAGTGTCATGTGTGAAGCTCAATGACCTGCCAACTTTTCTTTAAACAAAAAATGTCAGGTATCAATTAGGGCTCAGGGTCATTCTAGAAATCTCAAGATTCACCATCCCAGACTTTGAACCTTTAGACCTTTGATTGAGAAGCCAAGCCTTTTAACAATCAGCCCCGACTCCCCCCCCCCCCCTTCCTTTTGAGAAGAATACCAAAATTATTATGGTATAAACCTTATTTCTTTAGCTAAAACTAAATCTCAAAGTACAGCCTATGGGAAACAAAGAAGCAAACAGTAATAGAGCAAGAAATCAAATAATGCACATGGGGATGGATTGGGCACACAATGCAAAGAACAGCAGACAACATTGCAAGATTAGACGAATCAGGAGAGGAAGAGCAAGGCTGGATAGTCTAAGTGCTGAGCCGAAGGCTCTTCGAGCACTAAGTTTGAAAAAAAAAACCTGTCTGACTTCCATCCGAGAACAAAAGACCAAACAGTAAAAAAAAAAAAAAAACCTGCGGGCAACAGGCCTGTCTGGGAGAGACCCGAGTCAATGACACTCCGACACATGGACTAGAAATCATGGCCGAAGGCCAGGTGGCACCGGGGGCCACCCCCATGTTCCTTCATTGTACCAAGCTAACTGTGCGGGATTTGCCATTGATGAGGCAGTCCCTTGAGGAACAGCGCATGGATGTGGTGACATTTTTGTGGGAGCTTTCTTACAAACCCGCTCAGTGCAATGGGCAGACTCTCACCCCCACGGGGATTTTGTTTGTTACTTTTTCGCCTAGCTCACCTCCCCTAGAGAGCCGTTTCCACGCCGGCGCCACGATGAGGCAAAGTAACTTGCGCGGCGGAAGAGCAAGGCTGGGAGACCAATGGAAATATGGAGGAAACCGGCAGATCAAGAAGCCAAGTTGGCAGGATGGGAATGGACTCTAGCAAGGGAAATAGCCCAAAACACAGAGTGAAAGTGAATTACTGTTGCATTCAAAGTTTCATTCAAAGTTTTATTTAAAATAGCTGTATCATAACTGTAGGCCACAGAAACAGATGACCATTACATCATCTGCTCTAAAGACCACAAGGTCTGAAAGGGGAACTATATCATAATACTTTAAAAATCTACTAGCAACGAAGAATTTAACAAATGTAAAAACATTTGCTGCAGTTCTTAGTATATGTAGTTTTCTACTATTTCATCTGTTTCTAAAATATGGTTTCATTAAACTGTGCAGCTTCTCATTCTAGATCAGTAGGAAATACTCAGCATCATTAACCAAAAAACATTTACAATTAATGACCTAGCCAAAGAAGTTTAGTGAACATAAGGAACATAAGTAGTTTTTATAGAGTTTAATACTTTGTTTGTTTGTAGTCCCTCATTGAATTTTGTGTGTCTGTAGTTCCTCATTGAACTTTGTATATCTGTAGTTCCTCATTGAATTTTGTGTGTCTGTAGTTCCTCATTGAACTTCGTATATCTGTAGTTATTCATTGAACTTTGTATATCTGTAGTTCCTCATTGAACTTTATAATCTGTAGTTCCTCATTGAACTTTGTATATCTGTAGTTCCTCATTGAACTTTGTGTCTGTTTGTAATCTCTCATTGAACTTTGTGTGTCTGTAGTCCCTCATTAGACTTATTGTGTCTGTAGCCCCAAATGAACTTTCTGTCTGTCTGTAGTCCCTCATTGAACTCTGTGTCTGTTTTCCTTTGTGGATGGTTGATATATTTTTAAAACTGATTTGTAAAGAGTTAATGTAATCACAACAGATTTCCAATAAGAATCAATAAAGCAGTCGTAATCATAGTCATAACTTTTTTTTTATTCGATCCGTTCTATTTGGGATGCGAAAAAACAATTCCTTAAAAAAAAAAACAACTGATCAAGTTTT
>JADKLZ010044737.1:0-14274 GCA_021533235.1 Biomphalaria straminea
AAAGAACTGATCGCATGTAAACAACTAATCACATGTAAAGAACTGATTGCATGTAAACAACTAATCACATGTGAAGAACTACCCGCATGTGAAAAACTGATCGCATGTAAAGAATGCGTTAATATTATATTGAACATATTTAATATTTAAATTCAACTCTTAATGTTCGCATGCGTGTGGTGGCTGAGTGGTAAAGAGCTTGGTTATTGAACCGAAGGGCTTAGAGTTCAAATCTCGTAGAAGACTGCTAGTTTCAATTTCGGGATTTTCAGGGCACACGTGAATCTACCCACTCCCATGAATACCTGACTATAGTTGGTGTAAAGTAAAAGTGGTTGGTTGTTGACGCCCTTGTCAACAGTGAGCCACAGAAACAGATGCCCTATTGATAGCAAGGTCTGAATAGGACTGTAACCTACGATCAAACCTTCTGCGTTTAGTACTCACCGATTGCAACAAAAATGTTGAAAGAACTTTGTTGCACTGGGTTTTAATGGGTACCTGATATTACTTGGGAGATTAAAGGTGGTTGGTCGATGTGCTGGCCACATAGCACCTTTCTTTAACCGTCGGCTAAAGAAATAGTTAGAGATGGGAATCGAACCCAATTTTTAAAGTTCGGGTTCGGTTCTGTCAGATTTAAGCTCGTGTTCGGTTCGGTTCGATAACGAGTATAGTTCGGGTTCGGTTCGGTCAGGTCTAAAGTTCGGGTTCGGTTCGGTCAGGACTAAAGTTCTGGTTCGGCTTGGTTCGATGTTATGAAATAATCTAATAACAAAATTAAGTTGTAAGGTTTAATGCAATTTATTAGCTAAAACACTTTCATTTGAATTTTCTTACATAAAACGAATACTTTGAAACATATTAACTATTGCAACTTCAAACTAAAAATTGCTTCAGTTATATACACAAAATATAATAATAGTAAATATGATGAATAATGATAGGATATTATACACATATAATGGTATCAAAAATAGCCTTAGGTCTGTTAAGCAATTAGGGTTGCATGTTGTACTTGAGAAATGTCAGCATTTGTAATGTTTCTGGTTTAAGCCTAGTCCTGCGAGCACGCATTGTCACTCCACAAACTGAAAAAACTCTTTCACTGGCAGTACTTGTAGCAGGAATAGCCAACAACTTTTTAGCGATCGATGCCATCGTTGGAAGCTTATGTTCACAATCATTCTCTTTCCGAAATTCCAATGTTATGCAGTCAGTCACGAGCAGTGCCAAATATTTTTCAAGTTCATGTCTCGTTTCATTACTATCAGCATTAGCTAATGGAGTCACTGCTGTCTTAAAGTCTGACAGTAAATCAAACGACTCAAGATCAACTTTTCTCTTTTTGGTAAGAGGTGTGTTGAAGAAGACTTAAACTTGTATACCGTACCATTTTACGCATGCATTCACAAAAGTCAAGTATTTATAAGATGGCACAATAATAGTTGAAAGTTGGTGCAGTGGGTGAGTAATATATCTTTCCTCCAAGAAAAACTAAATTAGTGAGCAATCAACATACCTCATTCCCAACTTCAACACAACGGAAGCGTGTCCAGCATTCACTCTTTGTCCATGAGACAGGTACTAACCGAGCTGCTCCGTCTTTATCAATTCCTCCAAATCCTTTTTGGTCCATTTCTTAACCAATTTATATTTACTCATTTCTTAATGTAGACAGAATTGAAGATGCTGAAAGTTGTCAGAGTAGGCCAAATAGGTTTGCTTTTGAGTACAATGGGGAGATGGTGACAAATGGGATTGCACAATTGATGGCTGATAGTAGCAATATAAAATGTACAAATTAAAGTAGAGAAAAGGGGGAAGGACGGTGGTCAGCGACCATGACGCTATTGTTTACATACGACCGTGAACAATGGAGCGATTATCAAGGCGACCTTCATAGTCGGACATCCGGCGCGGCCGGCGCCTAAGGCCACTGTAGGTGACTGTTTGTTTATCTTTGCCCCGATAAAGGAGAGATAAGTGAAAAGTCGTGGCCTGGTTGGTGGACGTGGTCTTATTATTATTTAAAAAAGATATATTTTAGAAAGGATTTCACAAAATGCAAAATTAGTTCGGTTAAGAAAAGGAGGGTTCGTTCGGTTCGGTTCGTACCGAGCAGCTTTAAAGTTCGGGTTCGGTTCGGTCATAAGTGGGGTTCGGGTTCGGTTATAAGTGGGGTTCGAGTTCGGTGCGTTCGGTTCGGGTTCAGTTCGTTTCCCATCTCTAAAATAGATTAGCTTGACATCTGCCCTACTAGATGGGGAACTTTACTTTATGATTCTTTTAGTCAGTGCCATTCAGACCTACTACAGATTTGTAGACTTTGTAATATTTACAAATATTTGTTTATTGATAAACTGATAATTCTAGTTGGGAAGCGTGGTCGAGAGTTCGCTTGAACTTGACTTGTCCTGGCTACCTATGAAGAGGACTCGAGGTTCGACTCTAAAGAAGTCTCCCCCTCCCCCGCCCCACTGGTCCACAAATGAGATTCTAACGTCTTATTTATTAACGCCTTCTATGGGCACAAGGTCTGGCAGAAACCATTTTAAAATCATATTTTAAACCGACCATGAGGAACTAAAGTTATTTACCCTTGAGGTTTAGCACAGTTGGCATACGCCCGGATGTGTGGAACATTTGATGAAGCGTTAAAGGCGTATCCTTCTATTAATCTTTTATACAACAAAGTCAGATAGTAATCCTGTGTAAAGAGTTACATACATGTCATGCACAAAGTCAAGCTGTGCCAACTTTAAATTTGAAAACACTTTATTAAATTATGACAAGACGTACTTTGAAATATTTCCCTGGTGACCTGGTTCTTCTTATAAATTAGATAATAAGAGAAGATAATTACGTTTCAGTGTGTTTATCGAGTCATGCATGTTAATTAATTGATTTTCGTGGCTGATACAGACAACCCGTTCCATTCTCCAATGACTGGGATTTTTAATTTCTGCATCTTCGGGCGCATCTGAGTCTACCTAGCTCTAATGGGTACATGCCATTAGTTGGAGAAAAGTAAAGCCGGTTGATCGTTGTTCTGGCCACATAAAACCCTCGTTAACCGCAGGCCACAGAAACAGACATCATCTGAAAGGTCTAAAAGGGGAAACTTTACTTTTTTATGTCAACGTCCATACCCATTGACACAAAGGGCCATTTAAGTAAACACATACACCCACTGACATCCAAGTGTTAAGGTCGACAACCAAATATATACACACATTTCGTCTATCAAGACCATGAGGAACTAAAGAGTGAATTAATGGATTAACATATCTGAAATCACATCAAAACAAATATATACACACGTTTCTTCTATCAAGACCATGAGGAACTAAAGAGTGAATTAATGGATTAACTTATCTGAAAAGACATCAAAACAATGCTAATGAAAGCCACTCACGGGATTTGGTAAAAACGTAGTGCGGTTCAAAAGTGAGTAACTCCCTCCCCAAAGGTTAAATCGGTAGACTCGAGTAATGGCGTGAAGGGCACATTGACCTAGTTTATCCAGCCATCTGAAAGAAAGAAACAAGTGCAAGAACTCTCTAGGAGGCGCTGTGGCTGAGGGGTAAACCACTTGGCTTCAGAACCAAAGGGTGCTGGCGAAGACTGGGATTTTCAATTTCTGGATCTTTAGGTCAACCAAGCTCTAATGGGTTGGGGAAAAGTAAAGGCGGTTTGTCGTTGTGCTGGCCACATGACACCCTCGTTAACCGTTGGCCACAGAAACAGATGAACATTACATTATCTCCTCTAAAGATGGCAACGTCTGAAAGGGGAACTTACATTTAAATACTTCCTAATAATTAAAATGTCCAAACCTTGCACAGTGGATGTCAGTCCAAGGGTTTTTCTCTCTGATTTGAAGACATAAATCCTGGCCCAAACCTATGCAGGACGGTGGGGGTTGGATGAACGTTGGAAGCCTGGACTACCGTGGCCCCGAACAACAGAGTCCATATCACATGACTTTTAATTAAGCTCAGTTTGATGTTAGTATACGCGCGAATCCATGCAGTGTTCTCTTTTATCTTATCTTATATAATACAGACGTTACTTCAAAAAAGAAGATGATTACGTCCTACGCGTCATGCCTTTAGTTATGCATATTAACCAACGACGACTTAAATTCTGCTAAGTCACTAGTTTTCCTGGCTAGCTATTTGGGCTCAGTATCAACGTATGCTATTTTGTTACTTGAACTTTTGAGAGGGCTAAACCTAGATCTGGAGAGTTATATCCAATTAAACCTGTTGGGTTAGACTTAGATCTAGAATTGACTAAACAAAATATTTTGTGTATTGTTATTGACTTAACTCACAAGAATCCAGCGACAAATCGATCGGCTACATTATCCAATCCTCCAGATACGCTCGACGATTCTCCAAGTCGTATAGTTTTATTGCAGTGATTGTCCGCCATCAGCTTTCTGGCCATCGTGAACTGATCAACTAGTAAATCCATGATGGAGACATTGAGAAAATCATGATACGTCGGATTGTCACGGTCTTTGTTTCTGTAATATCTGAATTACAAATATTATATAAAGTGTTACTCCCAAAGGTTGTCATGACCGGGGGTGTCAATGGGGATAAGCTCCCAATGTCTATAAAATACCCCTAAAGACATGCGTCTCAGATAGCCTCCAATAACTAAGTTCAGCAGCTGGCCTGTACGTGTGGCTTAGATAATAAGCCCGGCGAAACTGCTTTTACAGGTGAAGTGATGAAGGTGGATACCTGACGTTACAAAACCGGGAGCTTCGGGCAGATGGAGCTCGTCAGCCTAGTAAGGCATTTCATCTAGGAGAGGGTTACTCTGACTTCAAACCCCGCTGCCTTGCGGTAAGGCTTCAGGAGACAACCTCTAGGAGTAAAGCCCCTTAAGCGTTGGGAGTATCAACTGTAAAATTCCCACCGCAGCTTCTGCAACGAAGTTGATGCCAAGTGCTCCTTTGGATCTCATCAGCAAGGTCGAGAGTGGGACCATAGTCTACCCACGACGCCTTATCTAAGGCCCGCGCCCCAGAGAGGAAACTCTGGTGCTCCTGCAAAGCGGCTAAAACTATTCCCCTGGGTGCATCCATTGTCTTCTGAGACATAAGGAGTCATAGGTTTCTCCCAGAGCTCTATTTATATTTTCTTGTATGAAAACACATTGATGTTATCATTTGCTTCACCTTTGATAGTAGAGCAGGGTGCGAGGCTCAGTGGTTAAGCTTCCGAACTTGGAGTCCTGGGTTCGAATCTCGGTGAATGTTGGTATTTTTATTTTTGGGATTTTTAGAGCTGTAGCTGGGGAAAAGTAAAGGCCGTTGTGCTGGCCACACGATACCCACGTTATGCAGATGACCTTAGAGATCGCAAGGTCTGAAAGGGGAACTTTACTTACTTCAATAGTAGAATACAGTCCCTTTAAATTACTGATCATTATCTATATCTTCCTGTAATGTATCATTTCTATAATTTTCACATCCCAAAATGTGGTTACAATTTAATAAAGTAACTTGATAGAGCAACATGCAGTTGGTCAATCTGTCAAAATATACTGGCCAGAATGTTCTCTCTACTGACAGTAAGGTAATGCCCTGATAATTTGAGCTACAACTTCCAGCATCACGCGCCGCTTGTTTGTATTGGACCGAATTAATTTGTCTTAAAACGTTTTGTTGAACCCAAATCAATGAATGATCAAAAAGAATAAAGTTAAAAGTTCTCTTAAGATTGCTTGCATCTTCATAATCTGAACAGTCAGTATTTATTATTAGCTCTGACAGCTCAATGCCTATGACATTATGAATATGTGCAAATGGTGAATTCACTGATGTTATAATTATAAATATGTGTGCGCAAATGGTGAATTCACTGATGTAATAATTATAAATATGTGTGCGCAAATGACGAATTCACTGATGTAATAATTATAAATATGTTTGCGCAAATGGTGAATTCACCAATGTAATAATTATAAATTAGTTAATTGATCCTGTTTGTTATGTAATTGATGTGACGTGATGCGATTTTTAGTAATACAACTCGCACCAATAATACAACTTACAAGATACAAGCATCTAGGATTATCAAGGTACTTTAGAAATACTTAACAGTACATACATCCGTTAATGATCCGTTACATTATATGCCACAATATTAGTTTATTCAGGATTTTTATCTTGTACACATTAGGTTTGTTAATTATGTAAGATTATTTTAGTCTTGAAAAAGTGACACTCTAGAATTGACTTTAATGCATTTTTTAAATTTGTATGTCATTAGAGACATCAAATATAATAATCATCCACTTACTGGTGAAATGAAATCTCATCCACGACATTACAGCCACCACTGGCTAAGAAACTAAGAACAAACAAAAAAAAAGTCACGAGTCATAATTAAATACGTCAGAGAACATTTCTTAAAGAATAATCGGTAGGCTTCCGAACCGAGGGTCCCAGGTTCGAATCCTGGGGAAGACTGGGATTTTTTTTTATTTCGGAATCTCTGGGCGCCTCGGAGTCCACCCAGCTCTAAAGGGTATCTGTCAATAGTTGGGGAAAAGTAAAGGCGGTTGGTCGTTGTGCTGGCCACATGACACCCTCTTTAACCGTGGACCAAAGAAACATGTACTCACATCATCTGGCTTATAAATCGCAAAGTCTGAAAGGGAAACTTTAATTTACTATTTATTAGCGGCCCCCGTAAGGGGAAAAAGCCGCTATTAGGTTTGTGCAAAGTGTCCGTCTGTCCGTCTGTCCGTCTGTCACACTCAGGGCGCCTAAACTAGAAGAGATACGAAAAATATTTTTTCACCATTAAATGCGGCTTGAAAAGTTTAGGTGCAACGGCTACTTTTAGTTTTCTAAAAGCAAACCGTTTAATTTATAAAAATTATTATGCAAGCGATTTTTTAATAATAAAACACCAATTGTGAAGCAATTACGTAAATCTAAGGGAGGAAATGTTACTAGAAAAAATGCTCTTGGCATGTAGATATCACGCACATTTTTTAAAATGAACTTTGAGCAGCGGCTTTCGTGTACTAGCGTAAAGCCCGGAAATGACTTGATTCTAAACTAATTTCTTAAATTTTTTTAAAAATCTGATTTTTAAAAAAAAATTGTTTAGTGCCCCCATTAGAATGAAACTAACATATTTTTGTGCGTTTTGTCTGTTGGTTGGTCTGTCCGTCACGGTTAGAAAAAAACACTAAAGTCTTTTGAAAATATAATTTAACCTTTACTGTTCTTTGAGAAATATTGCGATAGTTTAAGGATGGGAGCATACAGGAATTGAGCCAGGGACTTAGAAGGAACATCCGAAACATCTTGCGAATATGCGGATCTGACAGGGATCCGACTCCGACGGGGGCCGCCTCTGAGTTTGTGTATCACACAAACTCTCTTTGTAATCTTGTTTTATTATATTCTTATTACTGAGTACAAGCTATTTATAATATGTGTTGTTTCTAGAAAAAAAAAGGGGGAGGGAGGATAGGCCGGGGGGGTGCAATAATGTACCGTACACCGTGCGACAGTCATGTCCGCCACGCCTGCTCTGTTGTACGTGAAACAAGTGTCAAAGATAAGTTACGCTTTATTCTCTTTATTGGTAATGTCAACTAATATTTACAAGTCTTGTTAATAACAAATTCAATGTAGGTTAATTAAAATTGCTCATGTACTATAATTTTGTTTTACACGTGAGAATTCATATATTGCCTACATGCTTATAATTACATTTACAACTGGCTGCCTGGTCGTGCAGTTTGCGCGCTGGACTGTCTTTCGCATTTATCGATGGTCACGGGTTCAATCCGCCGCTCCCATCCCCCGTCGTCCTGCGGGAAGTTTGGACTAGGAAGTAAACTATCTTCAACTCAACAGCCGAAACAAGAAAAACATTTCACAAACATTTTGACAACTGTCAGCTCATGCCTGCATGTGTTCAACATTCGATGCAAACTTTTCATTACATAATAAAATAGGTATGAGCTACATTGCATGCAAATGCCAAGCCAGATTTTGATAGTCCGCCCCTCTCCAATCGAACCGCAAGAATTCAAGGGAGACAAATAGTTTAGTGATCAACTCAAAATCCATAATGAATACATGAATAAACACATATAAATATAGTACATGTAGTACATAAATAAGTAGATAAACGAATTTTAAGGCCATTTCAAGGGACATACCAACCAGACGTCATGTGATCACGTGGAAAGAATGACGTCATTATGTACAATAAGCTAAATTGTTCTTCTATGAACTTTGGGAAAAGGAAAGATAATGTCACTGGGCGAAAATACAGAGAGAGAGAGAGAGAGAGTAAAAGAGAGAGGATAGAGTGTGAGACAGGACAAACAAATAAGAGATAGTAATTGAAAAAAGCATTAAAGAGAAGTAAAAAAATGTCTCCAAGTAAGTTAGAATTTACCTACTCATTAAAATATTTGTGTGAGCTTGTTGGTCGTGTAGTCTCTGGCCCAACAACAGTGCCGTACTTATAAGGAAGATAGTGACTTAACAACGTGTGGTAATTTTGTAAGTCTAAAACAGTCTGGGAAGGCGATTGAGTATGTAGTCCATAGTTGCTGTCGTACGAATTAGGCTCTGCAGTAAAGTAAATTTACATAATAGGATTTAATTTGATGTTTGGAATATATTTGATGTTAGGAGTTAATTTAATGTTTGGAGTAGATTTGATGTTAGTAGTTAATTAAATGTTTTGAGTATATTTGATGTTTTGAGTATATTTGATGTTAGGAGTTGATTTGATGTTTGGATTTGATTTGATATTAGGAGTTGATTTGCTGTTAGGAGTTGATTTGATGTTTGGAGTACATTTGATGTTAGGAGTTGATTTAATGTTTGGAGTAGATTTGACACAAATCTTTACACACATTTTACACAAATCTACGTCATACTTGTGTATATACCACCCACAGCCAACACAGAGAAAGCAACAGAACATATACTAGACATTGTACATGATATAGAGACAAAAAGTCCTGATGCTGTCCGACTAATTATGGGAGATTTCAATCATCTTTCGTTGGCTCAACATTTGCCAACGTATAGTCAATATGTTGACTGTCCAACGAGGCACGATAAAACATTGGACATGTGTTATGGCAACATACAAATGGCCTACACATCTCGATCGCTATTCCCCCTCGGAGAGTCGGACCACACAATGATCCATCTGACACCCACATACAAACCGGTTTTAAAGACAACAAAACCCGTAGTACTGTCATTTCAGTTACGGTCCGACGACGCTGTTTTACAACTACAAAGCTGTCTGGAGCAAACAGATTGGGACATGTTTGTTAACAACTGCCCTGACATAGATGAACTTACCGTTAATTCATACATCCAGTTCTGCGAAAACATGATTGTACCAAAGAAGAAAATAAAAACATACAGTAATAATAGACTTTGGATGACCAAAGACATAAAACAAGCGATTCTATACAAGAAAAGAATTTCGAGAGCAGTTCTTCTGAATTCATCTCAGCCAAAAAAGCCCTTAAAAAGAAATTATTTGAAGGAAAAGAGAGATTCAAGGAAAAAATTGAAAGCTCTTTCAAGACAAATAACTCTAAAGCTTGTTGGAGCGGCTTGAAACAAATTACTAGCTACGTACCAAAGCGCGAACCAATGTGCGTCGCTGACAATAACAAATTTGCCAATGAATTAAATGATTTCTACAGCCGATTCGACTGCCACAACTTCGAGAAAGACCACAATGATTTATTTGCATCATTTGAAAACAGCAATGAAATTCAGTCTCAAAAACTGTTTAATAAACAAGAAGTGACTGAAATATTCAAACAAGTAAACACCACCAAAGCCTCGGGACCCGACAAATTAAGTAGCAAACTTGTAAAGCTATGTGCGGAACAATTGGCTTATATTTTCGCTGCTATCTTCAACAAGTCCTGGAAAACGCACAAAATACCTTCAATTTGGAAGATATCTGAAATAATTCCAGTACCCAAAAAGATGATTAATGCTTCCAACAACGATCTACGTCCCGTAGCACTTACATCAATCCCAATGAAGTGCCTGGAGAAAATGATTTTAAAACATCTACTGAAAGAAGTCGAATCACGCCTCAATCCGCACCAGTTCGCTTACAAACCGTCAAGAAGTACAGAAGATGCAATACTATTTATGCTGAATTGTCTTTACCATCATCTTGATACTCAGAGACACTACGCCAGAGTATTATTCGTAGATTTTTCATCTGCATTCAACACCATCCAACCACATCGCATGATACAAAAACTATCTGAACTGAACGTTAGCAAAAACATACAAGCTTGGATTTTAAACTTTCTTATCAAACGCCCACAATATGTAAAAGTGAACGGGCATGTGTCAGGCACGAGAGAACTTAGCACTGGAGCGCCGCAGGGGTGCGTCCTGTCACCAGTATTGTATACCATATACACAAATGACATTCAGAGCTTATCAGCTGGCACTCCCATCATAAAATTCGCTGACGACACAACAATCTTTGGCCTTATTGCAGGTGACGAAAATATGTACCACTCAACAATTAACACCTTTTACCAATGGTGTATGAATAATTTTAAATGTTCAGAAAACTAAAGAAATGATTATTGATTTTAGGAAAAACAAGGACTATATTGCAGAAATTCAGATAGACAACCAAAACATAGAGCAAGTACAAGAATATAAATATCTAGGCTCAACTATCAACAACAAACTGAAATGGAGTGAACACTGTCAAAATCTATACACGAAAATTAACCAGTGACTCTTCTATCTCAGAAAGCTAAGAAAACAATAATCAAACTCTTCTACACAGCAACCATCAGCAGTCTTATTAACTTTGCCATCACCTGCTGGTACGGTAATACTTCACTGGAACAAAGAATTAGAATAAATAGACTAATTAAAAAAGCATCTTATATTACTCAAGTACAGCTACCATCTCTTGAAGACCTTTTTCAAGAAAAATGAATTTCCAAATCACTCACAATTCTTAAAGACAACCTGCACCCATTAAACCACTGTTATATAAGATCTGAACGAAGTGGTCGTCTCCTTTCCATCAAGACTAAAACTGAAAGATTTAAAAACTCCTTTGTCCTACTTTCGGTCAGAGTGTTACGAGGTCAGCTGTCATCGAGATGCACATAGAAGTCAAATTCATAAAGCGCTGGTTGTGAATGTGTATGTGTGTTCGTATGTGAATGTGGTTCGAATTGTCGTCAACATTGTTTTTGTACAGTAGTTACGCTGAGGTTGTCAATTGTAATCAAAGTGAATTTCCATTAGTTTGGATCAATAAAATTATCTTACCTTATCTTATTTTATCTTATGTTAGGAGTTAATTTGATGTTTGGAGTACATTTGATGTTTGGAGTAGCTTTGATGTTAGGATTTAAGGGGAGGTATCCCTAGAGAAAATCAAGTTTTAGGTCTAGGATATCGATTTTTAACTAATAACATAATTAAGTAGAGCAATCATTTTTCATCACAATACAATCATTTTTTTTGCTTAATTCTGTGCCTAAAACATGTTTTTTGCTATTGTTATGACAGCATTGTAGACAAATTCTATATAAAATATATTCTTTAAACTCATTCTTTTCAAAATGTTAGTTTTTGAAAATGTCATTAGACTTTACGAAGAACTCCTAAACTACCTGATAGATTTTGATGAAACTTTAAACTCTTATTAATGACATAATTTTTTAACTCGATCAAAGAGTTTTTATTTTAAATTTATTTACTTTTTTTTTAAATAAATAATTTTATTAATATTAATCCTATTTTTTATGTAAAAAATATACTAAAAATTCAAAAATTTGTAAAAATTACACATATTTAAATCTATAATTCTTGCCTTACAGCCATTTAGAGAATCGTTATCTTATATGTTTTAATTTAATTTCATGTAATTCTGATCAATAGTTTTTTTTACAAAATTTTAATTTGTATACAAAAAACAATATGGCCGCCGTTACCATGGCAACCATCATTTTAAAAAAACTTTTTTTTCAGCATTATTTATTTTAGAATATCATTATATGTTACTCTAACAATTTTAAAAGGTCTAGCTTTAGAAATAACAAAAATAAGATTTTCAGGGATACCGCCCCTTAATTTGATGTCTGGGGTAGATCTAATGTTTGTAGTAGATTTGATTGTCAATTTCCAATATCAAAAATGTGTCATTAAAAAGTAAAGTTCCCCTTTCTGACCTTGTGGTCTATAGGGCAGATGATGTAAAGTCATTTGTTTCTGAGACCAATGATTAAATATGGTGTCATGTGGCCAGCGCAACGACCAATAGCCTTTATTTTTCCTCAACCATTGACAGATACCATTTAGAGCTGGCCTGACTAAAGGCGCCCAAAGATCCCAAATTAAAAATCCCAGTCTTCACCAGGAAGCAATCGCTTTAAGGCTCAACCACCGCGCCTCCAAAATAGGTTTCGTGATCAAAGTATTGTTGTATTGTGGCCTTTATACTAAAGCAAGATAAATGACTAGCACAATGGTCACAATGAATTATCTAGTTATGGACTTACCATTACCAAACTGAAAGTCTGGAATAGGAATTTGATTCTTCTCAGCATAGTCCAAAAAAGCTTTTGCATTGGCACTATCCCATTCGTTCGTAGGTGTGCGGTGAATGTTGGTGAAGTCGATAGACAGTTGCCAACCAACATACTGAAAAAATTCATAGAACTGTTCCCAAAGCTTGACTGGAAAAGATTAAACATTTAAAGAGTTTCAGAAAAAATCGCATATTGACATTGAATAGAAGGAATAAGAAATGAAGCACAAAATCATAAATATTCCTAGCTGCGCTCTTGGGGTGTATCATATAGTTTCTTTAGGTGGTTTATTCTAAATAAAGTGCGTCTCTAAATCAAAACAATTTGTAAAGAAAGGATTAAGTTTCGAATGATGCTTCTTCTTTCCAACTGTTCCGAAGCTTCAATGATTTATATATTAGTAGGCCTATATATGGCTCCTTCTGTTTCCGAAGTCATTATATGCGCCCAAATGAGTCAGTAGTTTTGGTTTCGTCTTGAGACGGGCAGAATCTGGTGTGGCTAATCAAGCCAAATCTGGAGCGGTAAAGTTTGCCATAGTTCGTGCATGTGTATGTATCTGTCCTAGGGCTAATTGATCAGGCAGCTTTATTTTTCTTTCTCTTGACTAAAGCAGCTTCGTTTCTTTTGCTCTCTGCGAGGTTCTCACCAGCACGTACAGTCTGTCTCCCTCATACTTGCATTGATGCCTGTTGTTCTCATGTCTCGCTTGCAGACATCTGTATAGTCGGTCTTGGCCGACAATGTCATCTATGTTGCATCATATACACTCAATGACAATTGGTGACAATATAGATTTGACTGGGACTTATTGAAAATGTCAAAATACAGATTTGACTGGAACTTATTGAAAATGTCACAATACAGATTTGACTGGAACTTATTGAATATGTCACAATACAGATTTGAGAGCTTTTAGCGCTGACCTAGAGCCCTAATAATTAAATAATAATATTTGAGCCTCCTTTGCTAATTTGACAGGTCTCAACACTCGCTGATTAACCCTAACCATAAACTCCATCTGTTCAAACTGAGCAATAATCGGTGGATAACTTGTTTCGAAAAATAACAATCTAAATGGACAAGCTTTAATGAACGTTTATTAAGTAAATGTATATATACATATTTAAAAAATAGCAATGCAAAGTAAAACTGGATAATTGTGTCATATTTATACGCCTTTAAGTTTCTTTTCTTTTCTTTTTTAATTCTTAAAACACTTCTGGACCTCACTGAAAGCCTACAGCGAGTGCCCGGCTGGCAAAGGGGTTCTCAAAGGGAATTTCATTCATCGATGTGGGCGCACAGGAAAATGTTGGAGAAGCACTGAACTAGACACAATTTAAAAGCTACAATGCACAATTGTAGAAGAAAAAATGTACTAGACAAAATCTGCAAGACACAAGCAACTGTAGACAATTAAAAGACATAATGTACTAGACATAATGTACTAGACATAATGTACAAGACACTTTGAACTAGACACAATGATGACATTGACAGTTAACTGACATGTTATAGACACACTGATGACAGTTTACTGACATGTTATAGTACAGTTATAGATACAATGACAGTTAACTGACATGTTATAGACACAATGATGGCAGTTTACTGACATGTTATAGACAAAATGATGACAGCTTAATGACATGTTAT
>JADKLZ010044738.1:0-11625 GCA_021533235.1 Biomphalaria straminea
AAAGAACTGATCGCATGTAAACAACTAATCACATGTAAAGAACTGATTGCATGTAAACAACTAATCACATGTAAAGAACTACCCGCATGTCAAAAAGTGATCGCATGTAAAGAATGCGTTAATATTATATTGAACATATTTAATATTTAAATTCAACTCTTAATGTTCGCATGCGTGTGGTGGCTGAGTGGTAAAGAGCTTGGTTATCGAACCGAAGGGCTTAGAGTTCAAATCTCGTAGAAGACTGCTAGTTTCAATTTCGGGATTTTCAGGGCACACGTGAATCTACCCACTCCAATGAATACCTGACTATAGTTGGTGTAAAGTAAAAGTTCGGTTCGGTTCTTTCAGGTCTAAAGTTCGGGTTCGGTTCGGTCAGGACTAAAGTTCTGGTTCGGCTTGGTTCGATGTTATGAAATAATCTAATAACAAAATTAAGTTATAAGGTTTAATGCAATTTATTAGCTAAAACACTTTCATTTGAATTTTCTTACATAAAACGAATACTTTGAAACATATTAACTATTGCAACTTCAAACTAAAAATTGCTTCAGTTATATACACAAAATATAATAATAGTAAATGTGATGAATAATGATAGGATATTATACACATATAATGGTATCAAAAATAGCCTTAGGTCTGTTAAGCAATTAGGGTTGCATGTTGTACTTGAGAAATGTCAGCATTTGTAATGTTTCTGGTTTAAGCCTAGCCCTGCGAGCACGCATTGTCACTCCACAAACTGAAAAAACTCTTTCACTGGCAGTACTTGTAGCAGGAATAGCCAACAACTTTTTAGCGATCGATGCCATCGTTGGAAGCTTATGTTCACAATCATTCTCTTTCCGAAATTCCAATGTTATGCAGTCAGTCACGAGCAGTGCCAAATATTTTTCAAGTTCATGTCTCGTTTCATTACTATCAGCATTAGCTAATGGAGTCACTGCTGTCTTAAAGTCTGACAGTAAATCAAACGACTCAAGATCAACTTTTCTCTTTTTGGTAAGAGGTGTGTTGAAGAAGACTTAAACTTGTATACCGTACCATTTTACGCATCTCCGAATAAACCATTTCACGATCTTCTGCATTCACAAAAGGCAAGTATTTATAAAATGGCACAATAATAGTTGAAAGTTGGTGCAGTGGGTGAATAATATATCTTTCCTCCAAGAAATACTAAATTAGTGAGCAATCAACAAACCTCATTCCCAACTTCAACACAACGGAAGCGTGTCCAGCATTCACTCTTTGTCCATGAGGCAGGTACTAACCGAACTGCTCCGTCTTTATCAATTCCTCCAAATCCTTTTTGGTCCATTTCTTAACCAATTTATATTTAGCCTACTCATTTCTTAATGTAGATAGAATTGAAGATGCTGAAAGTTGTCAGAGTAGGCCAAATAGGTTTGCTTTTGAGTACAATGGGGAGATGGTGACAAATGGGATTGCACAATGGATGGCTGATAGTAGCAATATAAAATGTACAAATTAAAGTAGAAAGAGAAAAGGGGGATGGACGGTGGTCAGCGACCATGACGCTATTGTTGACGTACGACCGTGAACAATGGAGCGATTATCAAGGCGACCTTCATAGTCGGACATCCGGCGCGGCCGGCGCCTAAGGCCAATGTAGGTGACTGTTTATCTTTGCCCCGATAAAGGAGAGATAAGTGAAAAGTCGTGGCCTGGTTGGTGGACGTGGTCTTATTATTATTTAAAAAGATATATTTTAGAAAGGATTTCACAAAATGCAAAATTAGTTCGGTTAAAAAAAGGAGGGTTCGTTCGGTTCGGTTCGTACCGAGCAGCTTTAAAGTTCGGGTTCGGTTCGGTTCGGTCATAAGTGGGGTTCGGGTTCGGTTCGGTCATAAGTGGGGTTCGAGTTCGGTGCGTTCGGTTCGGGTTCAGTTCGTTTCCCATCTCTAAAATAGATTAGCTTGACATCTGCCCTACTAGATGGGGAACTTTACTTTATGATTCTTTTAGTCAGTGCCATTCAGACCTACTACAGATTTGTAGACTTTGTAATATTTACAAATATTTGTTTATCGATAAACTGATAATTCTAGTTGGGAAGCGTGGTCGAGAGTACGCTTGAACTTGACTTGTCCTGGCTACCTATGAAGAGGACTCGAGGTTCGACTCTAAAGAAGTCTCCCCCTCCCCCGCCCCACTGGTCCACAAATGAGATTCTAACGTCTTATTTATTAACGCCTACTATGGGCACAAGGTCTGGGAGAAACCATTTTAAAATCATATTTTAAACCGACCAAATATTAAGTTATTTACCCTTGAGGTTTAGCACAGTTGGCATACGCCCGGATGTGTGGAAGATTTGATGAAGCGTTAAAGGCGTATCCTTCTATTAATCTTTTATACAACAAAGTCAGATAGTAATCCTGTGTAAAGAGTTACAAACATGTCAGGTACAAAGTCAATCTGTGCCAACTTTAAATTTGAAAACACTTTACTAAATTATGACAAGACGTACTTTGAAATATTTCCCTGGAGACCTGGTTCTTCTTAAAAAGAGAAGTTAATTACGTCTTAGGCGTTTCAGTGTGTTAATCGAGTCATGCATGTTAATTAATTGATTTTCGTGGCTGATACAGACAACCCGTTCCATGCTCCAATGACTGGGATTTTTAATTTCGGGATCTTCGGGCGCATCTGAGTCTACCTAGCTCTAATGGGTACATGACATTAGTTCGGGAAAAGTAAAGCCGGTTGGTCGTTGTGCTGGCCACATGAAACCCTCGTTAACCGCAGGCCACAGAAACAGACATCATCTGAAAGGTCTAAAAGGGGAAACTTTACTTTTTTATGTCAACGTCCATACCCATTGACACAAAGGCCATTTAAATAAGTAAACACATACACCCACTGACATCCAAGTGTTAAGGTCGACAACCAAATATATACACACATTTCGTCTATCAAGACCATGAGGAACTAAAGAGTGAATTAATGGATTAACATATCTGAAATCACATCAAAATAAATATATACACACGTTTCTTCTATCAAGACCATGAGGAACTAAAGAGTGAATTAATGGATTAACATATCTGAAATGACATCAAAACAAATTTATACACACATTTAGTCTATCAAGACCATGAGGAACTAAAGAGTGAATTAATGGATTAACTTATCTGAAAAGACATCAAAACAATGCTAATGAAAGCCACTCACGGGATTTGGTAAAAACGTAGTGCGGTTCAAAAGTGAGTAACTCCCTCCCCAAAGGTTAAATCGGTAGACTCGAGTAATGGCGTGAAGGGCACATTGACCTAGTTTATCCAGCCATCTGAAAGAAAGAAACAAGTGCAAGAACTCTCTAGGAGGCGCTGTGACTGAGGGGTAAAGCACTTGGCTTCGAACTAAAGGGTGCTGGCGAAGACTGGGATTTTCAATTTCTGGATCTTTAGGTCAACCAAGCTCTAATGGGTTGGGGAAAAGTAAAGGCGGTTTGTCGTTGTGCTGGCCACATGACACCCTCGTTAACCGTTGGCCACAGAAACAGATGAACATTACATCATCTCCTCTAAAGATGGCAACGTCTGAAAGGGGAACTTACATTTAAATACTTCCTAATAATTAAAATGTCCAAACCTTGCACAGTGGATGTCAGTCCAAGGGTTTTTCTCTCTGATTTGAAGACATAAATCCTGGCCCAAACCTATGCAGGACGGTGGGGGTTGGATGAACGTTGGAAGCCTGGACCACCGTGGCCCCGAACAACAGAGTCCATATCACATGACTTTTAATTAAGCTCAGTTTGATGTTAGTATACGCGCGAATCCATGCAGTGTTCTCTTTTATCTTATCTTATATAATACAGACGTTACTTCAAAAAAGAAGATGATTACGTCCTACGCGTCATGCCTTTAGTTTTGCATATTAACCAACGACGACTTAAATTCTGCTAAGTCACTAGTTTTCCTGGCTAGCTATTTGGGCTCAGTATCAACGTATGCTATTTTGTTACTTGAACTTTTGAGAGGGCTAAACCTAGATCTGGAGAGTTATATCCAATTAAACCTTTTGGGTTAGACTTAGATCTAGAATTGACTAAACAAAATATTTTGTGTATTGTTATTGACTTAACTCACAAGAATCCAGCGACAAATCGATCGGCTACATTATCCAATCCTCCAGATACGCTCGACGATTCTCCAAGTCGTATAGTTTTATTGCAGTGATTGTCCGCCATCAGCTTTCTGGCCATCGTGAACTGATCAACTAGTAAATCCATGATGGAGACATTGAGAAAATCATGATACGTCGGATTGTCACGGTCTTTGTTTCTGTAATATCTGAATTACAAATATTATATAAAGTGTTACTCCCAAAGGTTGTCATGACCGGGGGTGTCAATGGGGATAAGCTCCCAATGTCTATAAAATACCCCTAAAGACATGCGTCTCAGATAGCCTCCAATAACTAAGTTCAGCAGCTGGCCTGTACGTGTGGCTTAGATAATAAGCCCGGCGAAACTGCTTTTACAGGTGAAGTGATGAAGGTGGATACCTGACGCCACAAAACCGGGAGCTTCGGGCAGATGGAGCTCGTCAGCCTAGTAAGGCATTTCATCTAGGAGAGGGTTACTCTGACTTCAAACCCCGCTGCCTTGCGGTAAGGCTTCAGGAGACAACCTCTAGGAGTAAAGCCCCTTAAGCGTTGGGAGTATCAACTGTAAAATTCCCACCGCAGCTTCTGCAACGAAGTTGATGCCAAGTGCTCCTTTGGATCTCATCAGCAAGGTCGAGAGTGGGACCATAGTCTACCCACGACGCCTTATCTAAGGCCCGCGCCCCAGAGAGGAAACTCTGGTGCTCCTGCAAAGCGGCTAAAACTATTCCCCTGGGTGCATCCATTGTCTTCTGAGACATAAGGAGTCATAGGTTTCTCCCAGAGCTCTATTTATATTTTCTTGTATGAAAACACATTGATGTTATCATTTGCTTCACCTTTGATAGTAGAGCAGGGTGCGAGGCTCAGTGGTTAAGCTTCCGAACTTGGAGTCCTGGGTTCGAATCTCGGTGAATGTTGGTATTTTTATTTTTGGGATTTTTAGAGCTGTAGCTGGGGAAAAGTAAAGGCCGTTGTGCTGGCCACACGATACCCACGTTATGCAGATGACCTTAGAGATCGCAAGGTCTGAAAGGGGAACTTTACTTACTTCAATAGTAGAATACAGTCCCTTTAAATTACTGATCATTATCTATATCTTCCTGTAATGTATCATTTCTATAATTTTCACATCCCAAAATGTGGTTACAATTTAATAAAGTAACTTGATAGAGCAACATGCAGTTGGTCAATCTGTCAAAATATACTGGCCAGAATGTTCTCTCTACTGACAGTAAGGTAATGCCCTGATAATTTGAGCTACAACTTCCAGCATCACGCGCCGCTTGTTTGTATTGGACCGAATTAATTTGTCTTAAAACGTTTTGTTGAACCCAAATCAATGAATGATCAAAAAGAATAAAGTTAAAAGTTCTCTTAAGATTGCTTGCATCTTCATAATCTGAACAGTCAGTATTTATTATTAGCTCTGACAGCTCAATGCCTATGACATTATGAATATGTGCAAATGGTGAATTCACTGATGTTATAATTATAAATATGTGTGCGCAAATGGTGAATTCACTGATGTAATAATTATAAATATGTGTGCGCAAATGACGAATTCACTGATGTAATAATTATAAATATGTTTGCGCAAATGGTGAATTCACCAATGTAATAATTATAAATTAGTTAATTGATCCTGTTTGTTATGTAATTGATGTGACGTGATGCGATTTTTAGTAATACAACTCGCACCAATAATACAACTTACAAGATACAAGCATCTAGGATTATCAAGGTACTTTAGAAATACTTAACAGTACATACATCCGTTAATGATCCGTTACATTATATGCCACAATATTAGTTTATTCAGGATTTTTATCTTGTACACATTAGGTTTGTTAATTATGTAAGATTATTTTAGTCTTGAAAAAGTGACACTCTAGAATTGACTTTAATGCATTTTTTAAATTTGTATGTCATTAGAGACATCAAATATAATAATCATCCACTTACTGGTGAAATGAAATCTCATCCACGACATTACAGCCACCACTGGCTAAGAAACTAAGAACAAACAAAAAAAAAGTCACGAGTCATAATTAAATACGTCAGAGAACATTTCTTAAAGAATAATCGGTAGGCTTCCGAACCGAGGGTCCCAGGTTCGAATCCTGGGGAAGACTGGGATTTTTTTTTATTTCGGAATCTCTGGGCGCCTCGGAGTCCACCCAGCTCTAAAGGGTATCTGTCAATAGTTGGGGAAAAGTAAAGGCGGTTGGTCGTTGTGCTGGCCACATGACACCCTCTTTAACCGTGGACCAAAGAAACATGTACTCACATCATCTGGCTTATAAATCGCAAAGTCTGAAAGGGAAACTTTAATTTACTATTTATTAGCGGCCCCCGTAAGGGGAAAAAGCCGCTATTAGGTTTGTGCAAAGTGTCCGTCTGTCCGTCTGTCCGTCTGTCACACTCAGGGCGCCTAAACTAGAAGAGATACGAAAAATATTTTTTCACCATTAAATGCGGCTTGAAAAGTTTAGGTGCAACGGCTACTTTTAGTTTTCTAAAAGCAAACCGTTTAATTTATAAAAATTATTATGCAAGCGATTTTTTAATAATAAAACACCAATTGTGAAGCAATTACGTAAATCTAAGGGAGGAAATGTTACTAGAAAAAATGCTCTTGGCATGTAGATATCACGCACATTTTTTAAAATGAACTTTGAGCAGCGGCTTTCGTGTACTAGCGTAAAGCCCGGAAATGACTTGATTCTAAACTAATTTCTTAAATTTTTTTAAAAATCTGATTTTTAAAAAAAAATTGTTTAGTGCCCCCATTAGAATGAAACTAACATATTTTTGTGCGTTTTGTCTGTTGGTTGGTCTGTCCGTCACGGTTAGAAAAAAACACTAAAGTCTTTTGAAAATATAATTTAACCTTTACTGTTCTTTGAGAAATATTGCGATAGTTTAAGGATGGGAGCATACAGGAATTGAGCCAGGGACTTAGAAGGAACATCCGAAACATCTTGCGAATATGCGGATCTGACAGGGATCCGACTCCGACGGGGGCCGCCTCTGAGTTTGTGTATCACACAAACTCTCTTTGTAATCTTGTTTTATTATATTCTTATTACTGAGTACAAGCTATTTATAATATGTGTTGTTTCTAGAAAAAAAAAGGGGGAGGGAGGATAGGCCGGGGGGGTGCAATAATGTACCGTACACCGTGCGACAGTCATGTCCGCCACGCCTGCTCTGTTGTACGTGAAACAAGTGTCAAAGATAAGTTACGCTTTATTCTCTTTATTGGTAATGTCAACTAATATTTACAAGTCTTGTTAATAACAAATTCAATGTAGGTTAATTAAAATTGCTCATGTACTATAATTTTGTTTTACACGTGAGAATTCATATATTGCCTACATGCTTATAATTACATTTACAACTGGCTGCCTGGTCGTGCAGTTTGCGCGCTGGACTGTCTTTCGCATTTATCGATGGTCACGGGTTCAATCCGCCGCTCCCATCCCCCGTCGTCCTGCGGGAAGTTTGGACTAGGAAGTAAACTATCTTCAACTCAACAGCCGAAACAAGAAAAACATTTCACAAACATTTTGACAACTGTCAGCTCATGCCTGCATGTGTTCAACATTCGATGCAAACTTTTCATTACATAATAAAATAGGTATGAGCTACATTGCATGCAAATGCCAAGCCAGATTTTGATAGTCCGCCCCTCTCCAATCGAACCGCAAGAATTCAAGGGAGACAAATAGTTTAGTGATCAACTCAAAATCCATAATGAATACATGAATAAACACATATAAATATAGTACATGTAGTACATAAATAAGTAGATAAACGAATTTTAAGGCCATTTCAAGGGACATACCAACCAGACGTCATGTGATCACGTGGAAAGAATGACGTCATTATGTACAATAAGCTAAATTGTTCTTCTATGAACTTTGGGAAAAGGAAAGATAATGTCACTGGGCGAAAATACAGAGAGAGAGAGAGAGAGAGTAAAAGAGAGAGGATAGAGTGTGAGACAGGACAAACAAATAAGAGATAGTAATTGAAAAAAGCATTAAAGAGAAGTAAAAAAATGTCTCCAAGTAAGTTAGAATTTACCTACTCATTAAAATATTTGTGTGAGCTTGTTGGTCGTGTAGTCTCTGGCCCAACAACAGTGCCATACTTATAAGGAAGATAGTGACTTAACAACGTGTGGTAATTTTGTAAGTCTAAAACAGTCTGGGAAGGCGATTGAGTATGTAGTCCATAGTTGCTGTCGTACGAATTAGGCTCTGCAGTAAAGTAAATTTACATAATAGGATTTAATTTGATGTTTGGAATATATTTGATGTTAGGAGTTAATTTAATGTTTGGAGTAGATTTGATGTTAGTAGTTAATTAAATGTTTTGAGTATATTTGATGTTAGGAGTTGATTTGATGTTTGGATTTGATTTGATATTAGGAGTTGATTTGCTGTTAGGAGTTGATTTGATGTTTGGAGTACATTTGATTTTTAGGAGTTGATTTAATGTTTGGAGTAGATTTGACACAAATCTTTACACACATTTTACACAAATCTACGTCATACTTGTGTATATACCACCCACAGCCAACACAGAGAAAGCAACAGAACATATACTAGACATTGTACGTGATATAGAGACAAAAAGTCCTGATGCTGTCCGACTAATTATGGGAGATTTCAATCATCTTTCGTTGGCTCAACATTTGCCAACGTATAGTCAATATGTTGACTGTCCAACGAGGCACGATAAAACATTGGACATGTGTTATGGCAACATACAAATGGCCTACACATCTCGATCGCTATTCCCCCTCGGAGAGTCGGACCACACAATGATCCATCTGACACCCACATACAAACCGGTTTTAAAGACAACAAAACCCGTAGTACAGTCATTTCAGTCCGACGACGCTGTTTTACAACTACAAAGCTGTCTGGAGCAAACAGATTGGGACATGTTTGTTAACAACTGCCCTGACATAGATGAACTTACCGTTAATTCATACATCCAGTTCTGCGAAAACATGATTGTACAAAAGAAGAAAATAAAAACATACAATAATAATAGACTTTGGATGACCAAAGACATAAAAGAAGCGATTCTATACAAGAAAAGAATGTTCGAGAGCAGTTCTTCTGAATTCATCTCAGCCAAAAAAGCCCTTAAAAAGAAATTATTTGAAGGAAAAGAGCGATTCAAGGAAAAAATTGAAAGCTCTTTCAAGACAAATAACTCTAAAGCTTGTTGGAGCGGCTTGAAACAAATTACTGGCTACGTACCAAAGCGCGAACCAATGTGCGTCGCTGACAATAACAAATTTGCCAATGAATTAAATGATTTCTAAAGCCGATTCGACTGCCACAACTTCGAGAAAGACCACAATGATTTATTTGCATCATTTGAAAACAGCAATGAAATTCAGTCTCAAAAACTGTTTAATAAACAAGAAGTGACTGAAATATTCAAACAAGTAAACACCACCAAAGCCTCGGGACCCGACAAATTAAGTAGCAAACTTGTAAAGCTATGTTCGGAACAACTGACTTATATTTTCGCTGCTATCTTCAACAAGTCCTGGAAAACGCACAAAATACCTTCAATTTGGAAGACATCTGAAATAATTCCAGTACCCAAAAAGATGATTAATGCTTCCAACAACGATCTACGTCCCGTAGCACTTACATCAATCCCAATGAAGTGCCTGGAGAAAATGATTTTAAAACATCTACTGAAAGAAGTCGAATCACGCCTCAATCCGCACCAGTTCGCTTACAAACCGTCAAGAAGTACAGAAGATGCAATACTATTTATGCTGAATTGTCTTTACCATCATCTTGATACTCAGAGACACTACGCCAGAGTATTATTCGTAGATTTTTCATCTGCATTCAACACCATCCAACCACATCGCATGATACAAAAACTATCTGAACTGAACGTTAGCAAAAACATACAAGCTTGGATTTTAAACTTTCTTATCAAACGCCCACAATATGTAAAAGTGAACGGGCATGTGTCAGGCACGAGAGAACTTAGCACCGGAGCGCCGCAGGGGTGCGTCCTGTCACCAGTATTGTATACCATATTCACAAATGACATTCAGAGCTTATCAGCTGACACTCCCATCATAAAATTCGCTGACGACACAACAATCTTTGGCCTTATTGCAGGTGACGAAAATATGTACCACTCAACAATTAACACCTTTTACCAACGGTGTATGAATAATTTTAAATGTTCAGAAAACTAAAGAAATGATTATTGATTTTAGGAAAAACAAGGACTATATTGCAGAAATTCAGATAGACAACCAAAACATAGAGCAAGTACAAGAATATAAATATCTAGGCTCAACTATCAACAACAAACTGAAATGGAGTGAACACTGTCAAAATCTATACACGAAAATCAACCAACGACTCTTCTATCTCAGAAAGCTAAGAAAATTTAACATTGACAAAATAATAATCAAACTCTTCTACACAGCAACCATTGGCAGTCTTATTAACTTTGCCATCACCTGCTGGTATGGTAATACTTCACTGGCACAAAGAATTAGAATAAATAGACTAATTAAAAAAGCATCTTATATTACTCAAGTACAGCTACCATCTCTTGAAGACCTTTTTCGAGAAATATGCATTTCCAAATCACTCACAATTCTTAAAGACAACCTGCACCCATTAAACCACTGTTATATAAGATCTGAACGAAGTAGTCGTCTCCTTTCCATCAAGACTAAAACTGAAAGATTTAAAAACTCCTTTGTCCTACTTTCGGTCAGAGTGTTACGAGGTCAGCTGTCATCGAGATGCACATAGAAGTCAAATTCATAAAGCGCTGGTTGTGAATGTGTATGTGTGTTCGTATGTGAATGTGGTTCAAATTGTCGTCAACATTGTTTTTGTACAGTAGTTACGCTGAGGTTGTCAATTGTAATCAAAGTGAATTTCCATTAGTTTGGATCAATAAAATTATCTTACCTTATCTTATTTTATCTTATGTTAGGAGTTAATTTGATGTTTGGAGTACATTTGATGTTTGGAGTAGCTTTGATGTTAGGATTTAAGGGGAGGTATCCCTAGAGAAAATCAAGTTTTAGGTCTAGGATATCGATTTTTAACTAATAACATAATTAAGTAGAGCAATCATTTTTCATCACAATACAATCATTTTTATTGCTTAATTCTGTGCCTAAAACATGTTTTTTGCTATTGTTATGACATATATAAAATATATTCTTTAAACCAGTGGCGTAGCAAGGTACCCGTGGGCCCGGGTTCAGGAATGCGAAGTGGGGCCCCCTTCCTATAAGCTGAGTGTGACTGAACACAAACTGGGCTCTACTGTATCTAATGAGAGAGTACATGTCAATGGAGGCAATGTTCACCTATACCTCACGGGGTGAACAATTTCCTCAAGCTTTGGATCTGTCCTTTCTTGGATTGTGTGTGTTGTCTTGTCTTGTCTTGGATTGTGTGTGTT
>JADKLZ010044739.1:0-13905 GCA_021533235.1 Biomphalaria straminea
GTTTTAGTCTGTTTCTGTGTGATTAAAGAACTCGCGTTTAAACAGTATAGCTACATTGAGAGTCAAGTACCAAACAGAACAGCACAACACCAGAACAATACTAATCTATAGACATATTAATAATATTATTAGAAATTAATATAAATTAGTGTGTTAGTATTAGTCATTAGTTAGGTAGATTTATATTTTAGATCTACATTAATAGATTATATAATAGATCTAGATTTTAAATTTACTAGTGGCAGTTGTAATACTAATACAGATTTGTTTGTTTGTAAAATGTTTTAGATGTTTCTGATGTTCCTAGTCCAAACCTCCAGCAGGATGATGGGGGATGGGAATGGGCAGGGTTTGAACCCTGGACCATCAATAAATGTGAACGGCAGTCCAGCTCCCAAAGGCATGACAAGGCCTTTATTAATTAAAAAGTAGATTTTCTTCTTTACTGTTTTGTTTTGTTTTGTTTTACATGTTTCGGAAATTCCTTCAGAGTTGAAGATAGTTATTTCCTAGTCCAAACTTCCCGCAGGACAACGGAGGATGGGAGCTGGCAGGGTTTGAACCCGGGACCATCGGTAAATCGATACGACAGTCCAGCGTGCAAACCTGTATATCTAGATCTAAATATAATGTTACTTTGCTTTTTTTTTTTTTTTGTTTTTAAATTTATATATATATATATGTATGTATATATATATATATATATATATATATATAAATTTTGAAATTTGACAAGTGATATATATAATATTGTTACAAACCCGGTGGTGGCAAAATTGGGGGTAGTGGCATGTGTACTCAGCCGACTCAAATCGCCTTAGGCCAGACGAGCGGTGTTATGTAAATGGTTAGAGATTATATTAGTTTATTTAGTTAAATATATTTTGTGTATAGTTTTAGCGACAGTAAAAGTAGTGACGTAGATAGATAGACTAATGACGCAGTAGACTTAGGGCAACAAGAAGGATGAACATGGCGGTCTTCTTAGAGTAGAACTAGAAACTAATAGATTAATGAAATAAGTGAATGAACGACGTAGACTGTGTCCTTTTGAGTCATCATTAAATCGTTAAAGTTACTAGCCTGAGTTATTGAGTGTATTAATTAAACTCTGTTATTGTGTGTCCACGAGCTCGCATTGAATTAACAGGAACAAGACAAATATCTACAAACACACCTTTAACAGATTTGGCGACCCCGAGCCAAGAAGAACTCCGCAAAGAGACAGAACATAAGGTCAGAAGAAACTTTGTTGAAACTTGTTATTTGATACTACATTCGTTGCCTACTTGATTATCACGTCTACTAGAATTGATTGAGATTTACTTCAGTCGCCTACACATATAGCAGAAGTTTGGCCGTTACAGCCCGAAGTGAGCCGGTTCAGTGCGGAGTACTGTCAAGTACAGTTGAGACAGTTGGCGTCTTGATCTTGATCTATGATCGAGTCCGACACATCGAGCCCAAGTGTGTGAAGTCAGTCCTGAACTGTTGAACCAAGTGCAAGCCCGGAACGAGACGGAGAGACCAGTGCAAGAGTTGATACGGCAATACGTTGCTATCGGAGAGATATTTGTACAGTCTGTTACGTGCTGCCAATTGTACAATATTGGCTGTTCTTTATTAACATTAAACTTTTACGTTATTTGGAGCTCGGAGTTGTCAACTTCTTTAAGATGGTGGTGTTTAACAACTAGGCTCGAGCCGGGTGTAAAGACCCCTCTTCGTAGGTGTCCAAGCCAAGTCAAGTTCAAGCATACTTAGCCTCTCGATAAAAAAACATAACTTAAGCCAATGGCAGCTAAGACATGCACCTTGTAATGAAGCAAATGCACCAATTTAAAAATGTTTTATCCTTACCAAGTCATTCAAAGCTACATACTCGAGAGGCCCAAACAAGACACTAGCCCGAAATCCCCCCTATAGAACAAAAACTTTGGGAAAGCCGCCATAACTGGAAACCACTGCACAGGTCATTGCAGATATGGTACTACTCATCTGAACATGATTTTATCTTTTTTATGTTCTTTTTATAACAGTTGTCTATGAGATATTTCTTTTAACTGTAGACATGATTTTCTGTTTTTTGTCACACACACACATATTTTTAAATAAAAGGTGTACCAAAAACTATTTGAATTTTAATACTAGGCTTCATCAATAAATTTATGGAACAAATATCTATTTCTGTTCTTAGATTGACAATGTCAAACTTACAAAATCAAAGACAAGTGAAGATAAGCCCAATGCTGAAGGCAGTTTTAAGAAAGCTCTAAAAAAAAAGGTAAAATTTCTACTATATAGTATGACATGCAAGGAACATAATTTAAAAAAATTGAAAACTTGGAGATATACAGATACAAGTAAAAAAAAAAAGATTAAAAATGGATGCAAAAACTATTATCTAACCCAGTGATGCCCAAAATATGGCCTGCGATGTGGTTCTATCCGAACCGCTGAAACGTCTGCACAAAGTGTAGAAAATCCACTGTCCCAAAAAAAAAAATAATTTCAATATTATGGGTTGATATTTTATTTTTTTTCAAATAAAGAGTGGCTCATTTTAAATATTAGAACACTGAACAGATGTATGAAATCACATAAATAAATAATGGGGCATTATTGGTTTCTGACAAGATTGTAGAATGACACCTAGACTGAAGACTTGAGAATATTAACATAAAAGAGAAGAAAATAAGTTGGCTGTAGGGCTATTTTCTGTAACTGCTGATGAGTCTCACAACATATTTGATAACTCTCAAAATCTTGTATTTATTCGCGATAAAAGTAATAGTTTTGAAATCAGAGTAGTTAGGGTTATTTGATGCATGGGATCATCAGTGGCAAAAAAACATCAAGAAGTTTCAACTATCAGAGACTCCTTCTCCCTTCGAGAAAATAGTGATTGACTACTAATGGTGCTACTGTTCTAAGAAAAGTTGTCAACTCAATGGAAACGAGCCTCCATGGTTTCGTTCACCAACAAAATTAATGTGGCAAAATGTTCAGCCTGGACCATCTGGTGATGATAATGTTCAGACTGAACTGATTCGTCATTTCTAAAACCTATGTGCGGACAATGTATTAGGTGCACAGACAGAGCTCACAAAACATAGAAGATGCTTGCTTGACAAATTTCAAATGATGCAGACAATTGATTTGTAATCCGTGATGCTTGATGAAACGTTTCTAATTTTCAAAAACTAGCTTAAAGGATAGTCGCAATAATTACAAGCAATTATTAGTGAGGACAAACATTTTTAGTGATGAATAGTTCAAATCCCATGTTATGTTATCATCACATAGACAAACATCTTGATAAATGGCTTTGACTTATTGTCTTACCTATGCAGCTGAATATTTAAAAGTTATTTAGGATAAACTTCTAACATGAATTAATGTAAATCATTTTTTTTTACTTTCTTGTTGATGTGGCCCATGACACGAGTGTTGGAAATTAAAATGGCCTGCTGGTCAAATAAGGTTGAGCATCATTACCTAACTTCTAATAAAGCATCTAGACCTGATGGCATTGTAGACATATTATTGAATGTAGAAAACAACAAGCTCATGTAACATCAGTGTTTTGACTACCTGTACTTAGTTAAGCTTCACTTAATTCACTATATATTATTTTTGCTCTGCACAATGAAAGCAAGCTGGGTATTTACCAAACTTCACACCCATTATGTTTT
The DNA here is from genome assembly GCA_021533235.1 of Biomphalaria straminea. NCBI lineage: Eukaryota > Metazoa > Mollusca > Gastropoda > Planorbidae > Biomphalaria > Biomphalaria straminea. Next base: position 3,696 of record JADKLZ010044739.1, read on the forward strand.
TTTTTGCATAGCATTTTTATTCCCCCCAAAATTTTCTAATATTTCTTTCCTATCCCAAGACAACAAGTAAACATTACATTATTCTTAAATAATTTTTTAAACTTTTTTTTTTAGACTTCTATTGTTTTTCTGTTCCTATAGGTATATACTGAATGATAGCCATGCAGAGATTTTGGCTAGAAGGGCTTTTTTTTTAAGGTAAATTAATTTACTGCTTTCTTTTTAAAGAAAGAAAATATTATTAATGTAAATTATTATTTTGAATTGCTTCTTAAATAAGTTTAAATCACTTTTTCTGTTTTCATCTTGAAATAATTTAAATTTTAAACTAATTTCATTGACCTTGTAATTATTCATTATCAGTGTAATTAAGATACTTTTTGATATAATGTAAAAATATCCTTTTCTTGTGTTGAAGCAAGGTATCACACCAAACAAGGATCATTTATTTTTTTACATCTCTTTATGCTAAATTTGCCCACCAGGGAGGGCAAACACTACCCAATGAGCAGGCTGTGAGTTTTCATTATTATCTGGCTATAATAAATATATATAGTAATAAACATTTTATTTATAAAGCGGTGTTAAAAAAAAATAGGTTCAAGGCAATGTGATAACATTACAAACATTAACATGAAAGTTAAAATGAAAAACTTATCTAAAAAAGTTTAAAAACAAGTAGTTCTTAATTTTCTTCTTGAATGTAGTGTAGCATGTTGCTGGTCTGATTTAGGGAGTGTGTTCCAAACCTTTGGTCCATGCACAGAAAAAAAACCCAGACCGTAGCTTGAGAGGGAGAAACATGGCACCACTAGAAGCATTGAGTCTATTGAGCTCTTTAAGGGACTTAGGGAATGATAAGTTTGCTAAGGTACAAGGGCATTTCTTTATTATAGTTACACTGATGAAAAAGTGTGGCAACCTTGTAGTTGATTATTGCTTTCACTGGAAGCAATAAAAAAAAATAGAAATGGAAAAGTAGTTGGGACAAGTCCAAAAAGCCTGTGGAGTATGGGAGCGCAGGAGGCACCCTGACCACACTTCCCCATATGGGGGCTGTCCAGTGTCCTGGTCTGAGCAAGCTATTATAGCACAGTGCAGGACAGGCCACTGTCCTGTTGGCTCATATTTCTCATGGCTATGGCTAAATTTTGACTTACCGTGCCATTGCTGCAGGGAAGAAGAGGAAACAGTGTCTCATATTTTTTGACTACCCCAGACTTGCTAATCTCCTTCTCGACAGGTCTGGGAAACCAAAATTCTTAAACCCTTACTCAAATTGAGTTTGATGATGATCATGATGATTGCTAAGTGTGAAATATCCCAATTTCTATATATATTTGAACAATTTTGAAGCTAATACTGTAATAGGAATTAAAGTAAATATTTCTATAAACATTAAGAACTTTTTTTTTCACATTTCAGATACTTGTATGATGAACTAGGCAAAGCCTATGTAAATAACTCAAGCAAAGTTGTTCAGCTGTCAGATGCAGATGGACATTGTCTTTGCTCATTGAGACCAGGAGTGAAGTTTCATTTCTTTACAAGTCATACTCCATGTAAGTGCTGGAAATTCTAATAATTGTCTTTTTCTAGCTAGCAGACTGTGTGTTGTTTTTTCCCCAACTGTTCCACACTGCCATTCTGTGTTGGTTATGTTAGGTTGTAGTCTTAGTAGGGTATGCCTAAGGTGAATTACATTGGGACATTCAAGAGGAAATGCTTGTTTCATAAGGATGGGGGCAGTGTCTATACATTCAGGATAAATGCATAGGAAAAGAAAATATTCATAATTATTATAAAATAAAATGAAAATTCATGTGCTGATTGTCACCAAATAAATATCACAATTACTTCTGACACAAATAAATGCAACTGTTCTTCTGTTCATTTGATCACCATTTCTCTACTTCTGTATTTTGGTGACATAGAGTTCTAGATTGTAAATAATCATAATCATAAACAAGCCTCATTAAATTTGCTATTAGATTACACAAATTAAATGTGGCTATTGTTGTTTTCTCCCCACATTTATGCCCTCCAATTTATATAAATATATATATATGGGTATATAACTTAAAGGTATCCATCTAACTTGTATAGCATGCTTAGTTATCTTTCTTTTAGCTGAGGATAATTGCCTATACTAAATTGAAATCTTTTTTGCACAATTGGAGATTTGATTATAAATATAACTTTTGAACATTGGTGAATTTTGGGTTTGTATAAGTTGCATAAACAGTGTAATAAAAAAAATGCTGATTAATTTAAATAAATTTACTTTTCTTGCATGATTAATTAAAAGAACAAAATTCTAAAAGTAATTTTTTAATGTTTTTTTTTAATGCTAAAAATAAGAAAATGATTCCATTCATCAGGTGGTAATGCTTCAATATCTCCTAAGCAGTCAACACAAGAAAAAGATATTAAGAAACATAATTCAGAGATTTTACAATCAGCTTGTAATGAAATAAACATTCCTTCTTGTGACTTAACCATATCAGAACCTGCAAGTGTAGATTGGCATTTACCCTCACGACAGGTTCAAGACCACAGAGAAGCTCACCATGAAGCAGAAACAAAATTTTTGACAGAAGGTTGCTGTCAAGTTATTCATTCAGAGACTGGGATGTGTGAAATAATAGGTCATGGGTCCACTTGTTTTAGATGCAAAGACAAAGATGTGTCCCAACAGGATCCAAGGTCAAGAAAAAGAAAATATGAAGAAAAGGAGGAAGATGAGGACTTTGTTGGTCAGGTTTGTAAGTACCAAATAAATGTAGAATAAAAAAAAACAGGCTAAGATTTAGTTAATAATTTTAAAAAAGAAAAAGTATTTTTATTATAGCTTTAAAACAGTTAAAGGCTAAAGTAAAGAAAACCAAAGTAGACACTAAATGAAAACTCAGCTTCAGAAACTCTTCTATATTTCTTTTTTTTTAAGTTTATGTCTGTTGACTGTCCTGTTTGAATGTACATGTATACTATTGTATTCTCTCATTTGAAAAGTGACAAATAGGCTGTTAAAAATATACACTGAAGTACATGCAGTAATAATTTGAAATTGTATGTTTAATCCTTTTGTACTCTGTCTACAGGGTAACAACAGTTTTTAATTGTACTATATTTTTAGAAAGAATAGAACTGAGATTGACTAACTGACTGGCCTTGATATGTACACTGGTCTGCATTTTATAGTAAAGTTCCAATAACTCAGTACTTGATAACACAGCTGTCTGGAATAATGTGCCTGTTGCTGATATGACAAAAAACATACACCTAGACCTGCTATAGTTGCCCCATTTCTTTTTCTTGTGTTCCACTTTTGTCTGATGCAGAGATTATTGCTGTTGTCACAGATGAGTTTAAGAAACAATCTTAGAAAATGATGATGTTGGGGTCTCCAAGTACCTAAAATATCTAGACTATATAAAGATTATTTTCAACAAACTGTGTTTGGTAACAGAGTTACTTTTCTTTGTTCTCTGCCTGATGGAGCAAAGAGCAGAGAAGATGATGACAGGACATTAGAAGAAGAAAAGTAGCAAGATTTTGCAGTTCTTCTTTTTTATACCTTTAATAAAGTATTTTTCTGACTTCTGTCATGAGGTATGTTAATCATATTACTGTACTCTCTGTACAATAGTCACTCATTTTCATATAGTCGAGACTTTATACCTTCATAATTTTTTTTCCCTTTGTTTAAAGGTATTTTGGTAATTGATTCTCTGCTGTGTTCTCCAACAAACCCTGCCTGTCTACTGTATATTTTGTATCTAATAACCCATTTCCAACCTAGCAATTTCTTGGTCTACATTAGGCAGAGTTTTTAGGACTTCTGTTGCTAAACAAATTTGTTTAGAAGCCACAGTGATATTTGAACTTTCTTGGAAGAATCTAGTATGGTGGTCAGTCATATAATTGTTTATGTATTTTTCTATGGTCTGTCCTGAATCTTCAAAATGCTAGTCTCAAATAGTATCTTGACTGAGTGTGAAGTCAAGTGTTCTTTATTTTCTATGCATTTACTGACATTTATAAATTCTGTATCTTTCATTTTCATCACACTGGACTATTGTACTTAAGTATATGAGTAGAATTATATAGAAACTCAGCTCCAAATAGTATTTGGCTGTCCTTTTTTTTTAAATCAAGGAGATTATCAGTGAATGTATTTTGTAAGATTTTTCATTTCTAATAGCTCTATATTTATATGATCAATGAAATGATAAACACATAATCATATGTTTCTTTAATACACAAGGAAAGACATGTTTAATCTTCTTTCCTTTTCAAGTACCTTCAATTGTGGAATGGATTACTAGAATTAGGAAAGAAAACTAACACATGACAAATAATTGATTAATAACAAATTAAAATTAATATGTAGGGTTACATAATAATTCTCTATTTGTAAATAAAAAGACTTCAAGGAAAAAATATATTGTTTTTATATAATTGTATTGGAAGAATAATTTTTAAACACATTTTAAACTTGAACCTAAGATCTATTGAGTTAACTTTGTATGCACATTTTTTTTTACCTGTGACTGACATTTACAGAACTGGAGCCAAATGTGTTCCCAATGTTAAGCAGGATGCCATGGGTCTAGCATCAAGTTATCACTCAATAGGAGTCATCTGAACCAAGTCTGGTCGAGGGGAATAGACAGAAAGCATGTCATGCAGAAGAGACAAACACTTGAGAAGGAATGTCTTGGGATATCAAGGAGCCTTATGGTCTTTGTTTTTTACAAAAGCCTATTTACTTTTCTTCAATAATTGTGGGAATGTAAGGCTTTTTTTTGTTCAGAAGTTGTTGTTTTTAGTAGTGCAAATATAAAGGTGGAAAGTTATAAATCAATTCATTCTTATTTATTTTATCCTTATTACATTCTGCTGAATTCTTGGCTTTGATGTTTTGATTTAATGTAATTTTTATTAACCCTTCTTTTATTTGTTTCTCCTGCAGCAAAACTTTATAGTATGACTTCTTTATATTTTAGATATCCTTACAACAAAGATGACATGAAAAGAACAATTTACTAGAGTCTTACCAGTTTCAGAGCAATTACATCCACCATAAAAAGTTATTTACCAGTGCTGTTACAAGCCACAGATAAACAGTTTGAGCACAGTTGAAATCAAATAAAAATGTGTCAGCATGCAATGACAAGAAAGATAGTTCCATCTGCTTCAGGTACTTCTGTATAAAGTGATAGAATTTTTCCAAAACTGAAAAATATTTCTGATCTATGTTTGTAGCCAAAAAATTCTAAATTTCCCCCAACATTTTTTAAAGAGTCTAGATATCTTATATAGAATAGGTCTCAAATCTTTTAGAACCAAAACAAAATTTAGGGATTAGCCCCTGGAGCTAGAACTAGATTACTATTTTTTTTTCTAGTAGTAGACTTAACTTGGAAATGTAGATCTAGATCTAATAGTAATATATATTAAAAAGTTTTTCTTTATCTAACTTATAACTAATCATTACTAATGCTTTAAAAGCCTTGTGTGGTAGTGCCATTGAACTAGAGAAATACTTCTAAACAACTTGTATTTGCATGAAAAAGCGTCACATAAGGAAGTCTCAATATGCAGTTTTATTGCTTTATTGCTAAACATTCTCTTCCTCTAAGCATTGCTCCTCATCTGGTTCTTCTTGCTTGTCTTGCTTAAGAACTCATCAGAGATTCAGCTGCTTTCTCTTAGTTGCATTTCAAAGCATATTTTGGTGGACTTCAAATTTACTAAACAGTGATACAAACAGAAGTATAGCTCATTTTTTTAAAAGTATTTCAAAAAAATCAAGCATGCTTTACTTTTCAAATGCAATAATTCTTTATAGTTGTTTGAGAGAGAGAAGCTGTTACAATACCAGTAAGGCAATTATCTACAATAGAATGCTCAGACTGTCTAGACCCAGATATCAGGCATCTGCAAAAAGCTGTTTCCTCTCATCCATATGTACAAACAATAGTGCCTTACATGCATTTTGTGTGCAGTAAAGCTTATGCAGTGTAATAATTATGTATTACCTTTACTTATCTATCTTACCTTACCTATCATCTTTAAGGGAATGTCTATTTCTTTTTCAGGTGAGATACACTGTTACTTGACTACAAGAAGTTGCTGGTGTTTGTGATGAAATGATCAGCATCTAGCAGAAAAAACTGTATGACTAACAGCCACTGATCTTGCTACCATTAAAATAAATTCATTATATTGATATAAATGCTGACATGAATTAAATAGCAATTAAAAACTTTTTTTTACCAGTACTTTAATTAAAATTAAAAAAAAAAAATAAGTTTTAAATCTTAATTGTAAATTGAAATTATTGTCTAGAGCAAACATTAAATAGAACTTTTGGATAGTGCTTTACAGAACAGAGTAATAATTCCATTGAAACTGAAAGAACATTTACTTTTTTATCAAATTTCTGAAGTCTTGTTTAAAATGCTTTTTTTTTCATCTTCTTTGAAATAAGCAATGTGAAATTTTATAATTCTTAAGCCTTGCCAAATATTTCTTTGAAAACATGATGACCCAAATTTATTTGTATGGATTTTTTCCTGCGTCACTGACCCAGTAGATGATAAAAAAAAACATATTTAATTTGTAAAGAAAAATTGTCTCTTTTAAAACAAAAACAACCCATAATAGGCATTATAAATGAAATGTGACAACATTTTTAGCTTAAGCCATTAACAAAAGATAGTTAAACAATGCCAATAGATTGGATGATTGATAGGAATATTTACCCAAAAGAGATCATAAAATGAATAGGTGATCTGGCTAGCTGCAATGTTGCTCATATTTTAAGTAGATATATGAACCCATTTTCTAATGTGTAAAAATATTAATTATTGTAAACACTAGATCCACTGGTATCAAATAAAAAAGTTTCAGTTCAATTTCATTTTATTATCTTTTTGGTCATGTGACCTGCAACACAAGTGTCAACCTGCAGGTTGAATTAAGTTGAGCATCACTGTTCTAAGCTAACATCAATAAATCTGCTATTAGAAATACTAACAATTGTTTTTATTTAGTGTAATTTCATGCTTTTGGATTTCTCAAGGTTATGAGATCCAGAAAGGTGGTATCTTATGAATGTTACCATGGTTGCTTTTAAAATATTTTATATTTATTTTTTTTGTGTAATATTAGAGTTAATGGTAAGCCTTAATTAGCTACAGTCAGTAGTACAGTGTAGCAAATATACTGCACACTTATAGTATTCCTACCAGTAGATTATGTATTATGACATTGTTATCTTGGTGTAAATACAAATAGCTCTTGCTTCATTGAAGGATGTCTCTACTGCTAATTGTTGGTCCTTGTGCTAGCCATATGATACCCTGCTTGTTAACTATAGTGTGATTCCAAATTCTGCAGGTTTCTCAGGACTTGTCCCTGCAAAGAAACCATTTTGTCATTTCTATTTTTTGAATAGTTGCCAGAGCATGATGGAAACTCATAGCCTGCTCAGTAGAGGATGTTAGCTCTCCCTGGTGCTGCTTCATATGTAGATCATTAGATCAACTTGATGTGATTAATGTGTTTTTTTTTGTAGATCATTATATGCTTATTTACGTGCAATAGTTGATCATTAGCGGAACACTGATCTGGAAACAGAAACTTCCTTTAATTAAAAAAAAATGTTGATAAAATATTGCAAACAAAAATTACATTTTAATATGCAAAATATAAAAGTGTAATGCAGAAGTTAAATGTAATATAAATGATGGTACCCTTATCTTGAGTACGCTCCCCCATAAATGTTTTTTCAGCTACCCTTAAGAGACTGTAAACAGCATCCTCTTTGAATGCCATCTATAAGACAAAGATGATAGTGCCTAACAATTGGCTTGGCAGTTTTTTGGATAGCACTCAATCTTGGTACTGATGCCAAGGTGTCTGATGACACTTCTCATCATAAACTATTAGCTTGTTCAACATAGTTTTTTTTTTCATTACATTGTCAAAGTTTAGTTTGTGTCTCTCCATTTTTCTCTTTTTTTTTTTTTAGAAGTCAGCATCTTTTATATTTTTATGAGAGATGAGGCTTCAGACATTGCCATTGACAGAGCTTTTTGAGGACATGCTTGCCACCTAATGCACCAGAGGGGGAGGATCTAAGTGTAAAAGTATAGTTATTGTTTTTTTAACATTTTAACCAGAGCTTGTTTTCTGGCAAGTTTAAATACATAGAATATACATAGATAACTGAACCGATTAACTGCAGCTAAAATTTGTTAAAATAGTAAAAGACTAACATTTTCAGTCAACATTAACTGGTGAGAGTGTCATGTGTGAAGCTCAATGACCTGCCAACTTTTCTTTAAACAAAAAATGTCAGGTATCAATTAGGGCTCAGGGTCATTCTAGAAATCTCAAGATTCACCATCCCAGACTTTGAACCTTTAGACCTTTGATTGAGAAGCCAAGCCTTTTAACAATCAGCCCCGACTCCCCCCCCCCCCCTTCCTTTTGAGAAGAATACCAAAATTATTATGGTATAAACCTTATTTATTTAGCTAAAACTAAGTCTCAAAGTACAGCCTATGGGAAACAAAGAAGCAAACAGTAATAGAGCAAGAAATCAAATAATGCACATGGGGATGGATTGGGCACACAATGCAAAGAACAGCAGACAACATTGCAAGATTAGACGAATCAGGAGAGGAAGAGCAAGGCTGGATAGTCTAAGTGCTGAGCCGAAGGCTCTTCGAGCACTAAGTTTGAAAAAAAAAACCTGTCTGACTTCCATCCGAGAACAAAAGACCAAACAGTAAAAAAAAAAAAAAAACCTGCGGGCAACAGGCCTGTCTGGGAGAGACCCGAGTCAATGACACTCCGACACATGGACTAGAAATCATGGCCGAAGGCCAGGTGGCACCGGGGGCCACCCCCATGTTCCTTCATTGTACCAAGCTAACTGTGCGGGATTTGCCATTGATGAGGCAGTCCCTTGAGGAACAGCGCATGGATGTGGTGACATTTTTGTGGGAGCTTTCTTACAAACCCGCTCAGTGCAATGGGCAGACTCTCACCCCCACGGGGATTTTGTTTGTTACTTTTTCGCCTAGCTCACCTCCCCTAGAGAGCCGTTTCCACGCCGGCGCCACGATGAGGCAAAGTAACTTGCGCGGCGGAAGAGCAAGGCTGGGAGACCAATGGAAATATGGAGGAAACCGGCAGATCAAGAAGCCAAGTTGGCAGGATGGGAATGGACTCTAGCAAGGGAAATAGCCCAAAACACAGAGTGAAAGTGAATTACTGTTGCATTCAAAGTTTCATTCAAAGTTTTATTTAAAATAGCTGTATCATAACTGTAGGCCACAGAAACAGATGACCATTACATCATCTGCTCTAAAGACCACAAGGTCTGAAAGGGGAACTATATCATAATACTTTAAAAATCTACTAGCAACGAAGAATTTAACAAATGTAAAAACATTTGCTGCAGTTCTTAGTATATGTAGTTTTCTACTATTTCATCTGTTTCTAAAATATGGTTTCATTAAACTGTGCAGCTTCTCATTCTAGATCAGTAGGAAATACTCAGCATCATTAACCAAAAAACATTTACAATTAATGACCTAGCCAAAGAAGTTTAGTGAACATAAGGAACATAAGTAGTTTTTATAGAGTTTAATACTTTGTTTGTTTGTAGTCCCTCATTGAATTTTGTGTGTCTGTAGTTCCTCATTGAACTTTGTATATCTGTAGTTCCTCATTGAATTTTGTGTGTCTGTAGTTCCTCATTGAACTTCGTATATCTGTAGTTATTCATTGAACTTTGTATATCTGTAGTTCCTCATTGAACTTTATAATCTGTAGTTCCTCATTGAACTTTGTATATCTGTAGTTCCTCATTGAACTTTGTGTCTGTTTGTAATCTCTCATTGAACTTTGTGTGTCTGTAGTCCCTCATTAGACTTATTGTGTCTGTAGCCCCAAATGAACTTTCTGTCTGTCTGTAGTCCCTCATTGAACTCTGTGTCTGTTTTCCTTTGTGGATGGTTGATATATTTTTAAAACTGATTTGTAAAGAGTTAATGTAATCACAACAGATTTCCAATAAGAATCAATAAAGCAGTCGTAATCATAGTCATAACTTTTTTTTTATTCGATCCGTTCTATTTGGGATGCGAAAAAACAATTCCTTAAAAAAAAAAACAACTGATCAAGTTTT
>JADKLZ010044754.1:0-30391 GCA_021533235.1 Biomphalaria straminea
CCTCTTCAACATCATATTTTATTGTAATATAATATATGTAACTATGCGTAGCGTAATAAAACAATATTTTAACTATTTTTATGGGCAAATGGATGACGAGTTTATAGTTTTTTCCTAGTAGTATAGTAGTAGGACTACTACTATAGTATAATAGCGTAAGCGCTCCCAAGGTGGTCAAAAAAAGCGCTACAAAGACACCCTCAAAACTTCTCTAAAGGAGTTCAACATTGACCCAGGCACCTGGGAGACAGAGGCACATGACAGAGTATCATGGCGCCGCGCTGTGAGATCCGGCGCACAGGTTGCTGAGGAAAAAAGAACAACGCTTGCGAAAGAAAAACGCCAGAGAAGGAAAGCAAGGCAAACGACACTAGTTCCAGCTGGAATTACCTGCCCAGAGTACGGCCGAACATTCCGGGCTCGCATAGGTCTCACCAGCCACATGAGGAGGCACAAAACCCCAGTGCAAAGCCCTCAGCCCACTGGATGACAAAGTGGTCATCATCGAACCTGATGGACGAACTATAGTAGTAGGACTAACCATTACTGTCATTACGCCTACGACTACGGAGCTATAAAAATTCATATAAATGCAAAAATCGCAGTGGCAGCGCTTAATTTGTTCGGAAGACATAAATTACTCTACTCTAATCAGTATTATGTATAGTCTCTTTCTAAAGTCTATAGATTAAAAAAATTATAGTATAGATCTAGTATCTACTAGATCTATATTTATACTTATACTAGATTATCATCATGATCATTATGTCAATTATGAGATAAATAGAGTATCTAGTTAAAAATCTAGAATCTAGATCTACTATCTAGAAATCTAGCTAGAGATCTAGATTGCTAGATCATAGATGATACTGATAGTAGATCTATTAAATCTATTATTTTATAAGTATTACCTAATCCATCCCCAAATTTTTTCTTTTATTCTTGATCCAGGGCGATACTTATCACCGGTATGCAAAGGCAACATTTTAACAGATAAGATAAATCTTTAACATAACCCGAAGAAACATGCCACGGTTGATTATTTACTTATTTTATACACCGACACGGTGAAATTCAACACAGCTGTCGTGGCCTTCATATGCAAAGCTAAATAAAAATATTTTGGAATATCAAAATAAGATTTTATTTCTAAATAAAACTTTATAACAAATCTAAATCTATATCTTTTAAAATTTCCTTTAATCAGAAAAGATTATTAAACTAATAGATTCTAGATAGATTTCAGATCAGTTTTTAGACAATTTAGAAATGTTTTAAAATTATTGCTAGCTTTGCATGCAATATCTATTGAGATGTAACCATACAGACTTTAAAATTTGAAGTTACTCGGCACACTTTCCACCAGGTCTTATTTAGTTTCACACCAAGTCACATTTAGAATCTACAGATCTAGATCTAGATTCTAGATATCTAGATCTAGATCTATTATTATTGACTTTCATAGAGTTAATACTAGGGATAGATTAGCTGAAAAATGGCTGCTCCAATAAAATCCTAACAAATTGAAAATGCATGAATATATCTAGATATATAGATCTAGAGAAATATATAATATTTTTAAAATTTAGACTAGATCTAGTCTTAAGTCTACATCTAGTAGATGCTTGTTTCTTCGAGAGAGAGAAAATAATACACTTAAAGGAAATAAGCGACGAAACGCTATGCATGGTATTGCATTTTCCAAAGTTCTTCGTGTTTGTAACTGGGCAAAACAATGTCATACACAGCGGTCTCACTATCAGCCGTTGAACGATCTGATTTTGCGTTGTAATTTAAATAACGTTATAAGATTTTGTTCCGAAGCAACATGCAGAAACAGCTATGGAATTGATGATTCTCATTATAAAAGTAACCATAGGGGCATTGGTTTTAGTGAAGATGAGGAACCACTTTTTCAACCTAGAAGAGCTGTGATTTTAACAAAAATGACTAGGTATGAATATGAAAGGAAGCTGTGTCATGCAATGACAGATGATGAATTTAAAGCATATGTAAGTAATCATTATTTTTATCTTCTTCCTTATTCTCATTGTTATGTTAAAGCATTCAGATGACTTTTATTATATTATATTGGTTTCCAAATCAGGCAGCTCTCCCGCTCCTATATCTTTCGCAATATTTATACTGGTAGACAAATATATACTATAGATTCTGCCATAATAATATCATGTTTGATATTTTGTTTTCTACTTCTACCTCAATTCTGTTCTCTCTCTGGGGGGGGGGGGGCGGATTGGGGCCAGTGACTATTTCAGCCTCAGGCCTCATGATAAAGATTGCAGTTTTGAAGTCGAGCGGTTTGCACGCTGGACTGTCGTATCGATTTACCGATGGTCCCGGGTTCAAACCCTGCCCGCTCCCATTCCCCGTCGTCCTGCGGGAGGTTTGGACTAGGAAATAACTATCTTCAACTCTGAAGGAATTTCCGAACCATGTAAAACATTTTACAAAAACAAACATAGTTGACATTCTCTGGTGACACCCCTCAAGGGCAGATTTAGCTAGTTCCAATTTTTAGCTTCTGGATCATATAATATAATGTCTTATTCTGTTGAGGGAGTTACCGCCTTCTACCAAGGGCTTCCTCAGGTGAAGGTAAGGGAAGGACCCTCAGATACTTAATAAGGGTTAGCTGTGAATGTAACCAAATAAATAGCCACAACCAACTGGTTTGCAGTCATGGAGGATGAGGTGGGGTATTCCAGTGATTCCATTGGTTATGATATTCACTAAAAATATCTAGATTATATTAAATATTATTGCAAAAGTGAGTATGTAGGGCTCTCTAACTCTAATCCCGGGTAAATGAAGCTTGTTAGCTAGGGATAGTGGTTCATCTAGGAGAGACAACTCCAAAAATAAACAACTGCTGCCTTGCAATTGATCTTGGGTGATCAAAGGCTATGGAAGCACACTTAAAAAGAAAAGCAGGCTGAAGTGGTCAAAGGGCGTCCTGGTGCATTGTAACCCATTGACACTATATATATCTCCTTATTTTCAACAGTTCTACTTTGGTGAAGTGGCGAAGAATTTTTGTGAATTTCAAACCTTTTTTTTTTCTTTTCGGATGCACATGTTTGTGATTTATAGATCTAAGGCTTGAACTGAGATCTTTTGTCATGGGCTTTTATTTCCACCCAGCCATTATTTCATATTTAGGACTTTGATTTAATGGAGTTGGCATTTAACTAATGGGTACCAGCTAGAGAAGTCAAATTATTATGGTACAGACTTCACAGTCTAGTTAAAGATATCCATGTAAATCATTTTAAAAAAAAAATAGATTGTGAGTAATGTTTATTAGAGTTGAGGAGATAAGTATTAATACTTTATAATCACAATGTTTGTACTTTATAACTTTAATTTTTTTAGCTTGACTCTAAAGATTCAGATTACAAAGGATTATTAGATCGTCATAAGAATCACTATGCAGCTCTTGATGTTATCAAGAAAGAACTTTTGTAAGTTGAACATATTTTTGTACATCTTATTTTACATCTTAATATTGAAATAATGTGTTTGTTTTTTAACATTACACAATTTGTTTGTTTCAGTAGATTTTTTTAAAAATATATATATTATATATAAATTTTAAATGCTTGCTCAAATAATTAATGAAAATTATTTTCTGCTTTAAATTTGTTTCAATATTCTTTGTCTTTGTTTGTAATGTCCACTTCAAAAGAGTCTATTTACTCTTTGATTAATATTAGTTCCTTAGAAGTTTTTTTTTTTCTTACATTACTAAAAGGGAAAGAAAACTGCTACATCATCCTATAACACTTGCATACAAAAGAAAGTAGCAAGATTATTCTACTGTTGGTTAATTTACATGTTGGGGTATAACTTTAAGAGGAAAAAAACTTCATGTAATAATAGAAGAAATAATATTACCAGTAATAATTTGTCAAAATTTAAATCTTTCTGCAGAAATGCCAATATAGAGACAAGAGTGGTGCATAGATTTGGCTTAGTTCAAAGTGTGGTTGATTGGGCTGATGTTGTGTTCACTGCTGGAGGTGATGGCACATATCTTTTAGCTGCAAACAAGTTTGTAAATACTTGTAAACCTCTCATTGGGATTAATACTGACCCTGATAGGTAATCTCAGTGTGTACCATTCTAAATATCTGATCTGTATTTTTTGTTATATAACATCAATGTTAACATCGTTCATTATTACTATTTATGATATATTTTTAGATCTGAAGGACATCTTTGTCTTCCAAAACGAGATTATGCAGCTAGTAAGTTTGGTCAAGCATTAAGAAGGCTGCTATCTGGCAATTTTGGGTAAATCAATCATTTGTAGCAATAATATTTCAATATCAGATCATAATTGCTTGTTTCTTAAATTTTATCTTGATTATAATTTCTTGTTTCTTAAATTTTATCTTGATAATTTCTTGTTTCTTAAATTTTATCTTGATAATTGCTTGTTTCTTAAATTTTATCTTAATAATTGCTTGAGCTAAAACTTAATATTTTTTTTTACAATATCAAAGTTTTCCAACTCTTTTGTTTTCTTTAATTAAAATCAATTGCATTCATTTTACAGGTGGAAATGGAGGCAGCGTATACAAGTTACAATGTCAGGAAGTCACATGAATGATGATCCAATAGAACTACATGATCAGCAACTGATTTTTCCTGAACACCGATTTACAGAGCACATTGCTGAAGATGAGCAAGTGCGGCTGCTTAAACATGGAAGCAGTCAGCAACGTTTTTATCCTCAAAGGACATTACCCTGTTTAGCATTGAATGAGTGTTTTGTTGGAGAATCACTTTCATCTCGGTAAATAGGCTACAAACACAGATTACCATAGGCATATGTTATTAACAAGTTTGTTTGCTATAGAGAGAATTTAAATAATTATTTTTGTTTTTTAAAGTAACTACCTTTCTTATTTATATAAAAACTCTTTTAGATTTAATGAGTTTTATTTAATTAAATACTGTTCATTTGATTATGATTAGGCTGTTTTTTTTCTAAAACAATCATTGCTTTTCACAGAGTATCTTACTATGAATTCTCCACTGATACATTAGCTAAAGAAAAGCAAAAAAGCTCTGGCGTAACAATTTGCACAGGAACAGGATCAAGTTCCTGGCATTTTCACATCAATCATTTGTCAGAAGGCTCTGTCAGAAAGATACTAGAAATAGGTGAGTTGATATTTGAATTTAAAGAACAGAATGAATATTTTTGATAAAGTATATTTATTTGGAAGATTTTGTATATACAGTAAAGGCAAAGACATGCAGACCAAAATGTATGATTTCAATTTAATATTTTCCAGCTAATGATGTAACTGGCTCTAATTATCCTGTGCAGGATCACAACACCATAGAAACTATCATGAACAAATTCAACAGTAGTTTACGTTTTGATCCTAGTGAACCACTCATGGCTTATACAATACGTGATCCAATTAGAAATGGTAAAGTCATTTAAGCATAGTAGCATTTTTTTAAAAATTAATATTATATAGAATTTTTACGTGTTGCTGCTTAAGGATCTGAACTATTTTTATCATTTAAAGTGAATCCTTTAATCCATGCCAACCACAATTATAGACAGGTATTTACACATAATCCTTAGTCTGTTAGGGCACCACACAAGATATGTCAACCATCTTTCTCCATTCCTCTCTGTCCTTTGCTGTGCATAGAATTTCATTCATTGACAGACCTGTCCATTCTTTGATGCTGTCTTCCCATCGCTGTCTTTCTCTTCTTCTTCTTCTTGGTACTGTTCCCTGGATGAAGGTCTTTGCGAGCCCTGAGGACCTTGTGATGTGGCCAAAGAGTTGAGTTTAAGTTTTTTTGACAGTGGTCAGCAGGTCATTGTAGGGTCCAGTTGCTGTATGAATCTTGTTTCTAATCTCTTCATTTGTGCAGTTTTTATTAGTGACACCTTTGATCTTTCTTGTATTACATCCACACTACCTACATGCAGCCATATAGAAAATGACATTCTCACATACCATGTAACTTATATTAAATTACATTAATATTGTTTCACATTTTTGTACATGTATTATTTGAACTTACAATAAAGAAAAATTTTATTTTTAAAGGAATTCATATTACTACTTTTGTGTTCTTCTCTGTATTCAGCTGTTTTTAATGTTGGGAGGACCAGTGGATTTGCTAAGAAGTAAGTGATGATTAAATGTGTATTAAAATTCTGCAAAATTTACTAACTAGATAAGAGTGCTAATATATTTTTAAAAAATTAACCATATTTTTTTTTGAATTGAATTCTTTTTTTTTTTTTTTTTTCATTTCATGTAATGATAGAATCACCATTCGATCTAGAATGTGGGATGCTTGCCTTGTCATTGATGGTGGAATGTCTTTCAAGTTCAATGATGGGGCCATTGCTTCATTTGAAATAGCAGAAAACAATGCACTCAGGACTGTGACATTAGATTGATTTGACTTCAGAGATCTGACTGATGATCTGATGTTGGATTATATGACAAGGTCTAAGATTTAAAGAGTAAATATATTGAGGAAGAGAATAAGATATTTCTTGCTCACTATCCTATGTCTTCATTGTTCCATTGTGCCATGCTATAATTTAAAAAAAAAAAAAAATATTTTATTTTTTTTTTTTTTCAGCAAGACTTTGAATTGATGTAAATTCAGTGAATATTAAGTACAGAGTGTGTATTTTTTTTTTCTGTTATCAACCCAATACTTTTTTTTCTTTTTTGTGTTCATTTATATACTTAATTTTAAAAAATCAGTTGCTTGTTGGAAGCCTGATGTAATGCAAGACCTAGTTATGTTGGTTTCACTCTTGTCAATCTATCTTATGTTTTACTCTTTTTCTTAATGCTTTCAGGGCTTATTTTATGGCCAGCATTTTTAGTATGTGGCCAAACTCAGGTAACTCTGAAAGTGTTTCTGCTAAATAGTTGTTGAAGTAAATTTCTCTGATGTCCTGTATCTCCAACAGTCCCAAGGGAGCTTGTTTTATTTTCTTGTTGATTTTTTCTTGGTCAATAAAACACAATTACACAAGTTTTTGTTATTGTTAGGCTCTTTATATATTTGAGGGAGAGCTAAACACTTTGCTCTTTCTGAAACAAAACTGAGCACTGCTTATCTCTGGTTCCATATTGCCCTTGTTTTATTTTCTATATCAAAAGATATGTGCTGCAGTCTTTCATATTTCTTTTTCCATTTCAGTCAGTCTTCAGAAACTTTCATATTAAGGATGCATAATAGATATTTACTTAAATCCACTTTCACTACTAACATTGATGACTTCTCTGTTTATATCTTTGCCTGTTCTTTGGTAGCCACTTTTTAGTTAAGTATTCTTTGAAGCTTGTGCTTCTTTCATATACACTAATAGTGTAATCATAGTGCTTGTATGCACTTTAAGTTATGATAATATTTTTAAAAATATTCAGTGCCTCCATGTTTATGGGCCTGGATTTGTCAGTTTGGAATTTCTACATTGTTCTCCACTTAGTGTATATTGTACATCTGCTCAATTGATACTTTCTTTGCAGATATTTTATTTATGCTGATTCTGTGAGATATTTAGACAGTTCTGGATGTATAGTGATAAATCCTACACCATGAGTATCATTCTGGATTACTTGCTTCAGCTGAGATCTTAATTTGAATGTATTCAAATTTCCTCTGCAGTCAGTAAATATCAGAAAAGATATTGCAGAGTTGTAAGCTTCTCAAATTCAGGCAGTCCACAGACATTCCAACTTCCTAAATTGTGTCCTTTTTTTTTCTGACCTTAATTTTTTCCTTTGTATATTAATGACCAGCTTACACGACCAGTTGCAGCTTCACCAAGCATGTTTAGACAGATATTTTCAAGACAACAGGATGAGGGTCTAGGCTACAGAAAGTTTATTTCATATTTACCACCAAACCTATCTTTTCTTTTTTAAATTAGCACTTTTTAAAATAAATAACATTGACAGGTTTCTTTATAAAATAGTTTATACCAAACTGATTTCTTCACCAAGCTACTGCTAGTATTGCTCATTGACTTTCTGCCCTAATTACTTAAGAATTGGGTGCTTGTCTTTTTATTATAATAAAGTCTATGGAATCAAAGTTACAGCTAATAAGTGATAGTTTGAGTATAAATTCTATAAATAATTTCTTTCAGTTCAACATGTTTAGACCTAAATCTGATTATTTTGGTACAATTGTTTTGTTACCTAAGAAAAATAGTACGTAGTTCTATTTTTGTTCAATGTTTCTTTATGTCATCTTAGCCTGTACTTGGCCCACTCTTGTACATACTGCTTCTGTTGATTTCAGTGGGAAAGAGTTATCTTTGATAGGAGTCCCTGCTGCATTGAATAGTTTAAAAAATTTTGCTTGACAGTTAACATTTATTTCATTATTGCTCTACCATGCCACTATTAAGTGTCTATCAAAATGAGGTGTTTATATTTATATGTGTGTGTTCATTATATGCATGTGTGTGTGTGTCATCAAAGTTAAGTTCTAATTATACAAATGAAACTGTAGAAATATTAAGAAAAATGAAATTATTTTTTTTATAATGTGATTGTTGTCATAGCAATATATTAATTATATAATTTCATTATTCATTGGCAATGATTCTAGTAATATATACATTAATACATAAACTAACTTAAGGCTATTTATTCATTGTTGATAGATAAATTAACTTTTAACTTGTTCATTGTTAATACAATTTTTTAAAAATATTTTTTTATGAATTTATATACATTTCATGAGTTCATAATTACTGGATTATGATTTGTATTTTGTTCTTGGCATTATTATTCTTTGCTATTTTACCATTTGACAAATATTTCTATAAGTAAGGTTTTGAATTTTCCTAAAACTGCAGATTTTTAAACAACCTAGTCCTTTTATTGTTAATGATTTTAGGAGAGTGTTTCAAATTAAGACACCAGCATCTTCAATCGTAACATTTAGAAACATCTTGATTCAAGAAGATGATCAGATTCTGGCCTAAAGAACTTTTTCAATGCATATTTGATTATTTAAAATGTTAATTATATTGTACCTTTGGTCTGATTTCTTCATTTTCAAACTATATTGACATGAAAGAACAATTTAATTAGAGCAATCTAATTTTTTATATTAAATACCAGTATTTCATGGTTAAAATATTTCAAGAGAAACATCAGTAGAATGAATGAAATTTCTAATCTTTCCAGTAATTAATTATGAAGCCATGCAATAACTAATTGAAATACAAATGAAACTTCTTGAAAGTTATATTCCGTTTTCATGTGTATACCATGACATAACATGTGCACTCACTTTCCTCCACAAGTTTGGTGAGTTTTGTACTTGAATTGGAGAAAACTCAGTACTTAATGTCACTGTATGTTGTTTTTTTCTAGCAATACTAAAATTATATTTAATGACAGTCCAAAGATTTTCATAATATTGATGTACTACTTGTTTTGAGATTAAATAATGGAAAAAAAAAGTTCATTTCTAATCATTAATAAAAGTTGAGAAGACTGTCTTTCAAACTGTCAATAAATGATAAATAATGCACAACCTTGTATCGTTACCTTGTACAAAGTATTCATTATTAGGATTAGTGCTTGTGTTTGTTTTTTTTATGATCAAATAATAAAAATTGATTTTGAGATATCATATTCTTTACTAACAGTATTCAGTTGTTTTTATAGCAATAGGGATCATATTTCTTAGCAAAGTTTGATACATATGTACTATTATTGAGATTGCAGAATTAAAATACAAAAAGAAATTAGATTGTTATTCTTAAAATTTGAGAATGCTGTCCGGACATTTGTTTGAATAAAGCACTATCTTGTGACTAAAAATAAAGTTATTACATTTTTACATTTGAAACTGTCTTAAAACCTTGTACAAAATATTAACAATAACTAAGACATTGAGATATTTTAAAGTCTCTTAACTCCATGTTGTGTTTTATTGATACTAATATGCTCAATATGAAATTTTATGTATCAAATTTTATAATATAATAGGCAGTTATTTTATTGCTCTTATCAGCTTTTCATAACCTGTAGATAGACATTTTTTAAATCATTAGGACAAAATGAAAACAGGAACCAAACTAGCTAATGGTTTTATGCTATTAGCTTTATTTTTAATAATACCTGCTTTGGTGTGATGAGACATTTGTTTCTTTATCTCTTTATTCTATTGTTTTAACAACATTGTTGTGATCTTGAATAAATGTATCATTGGAAAGTATTCAACATGCTAATGGTTATTCTATTATAGATGTGTTTTAACAGGAGATAATATTTAAACATGCCACTTTGCCAGCAGTGATCTACCACCACACCACTTCTGCCACACTTCAACCTCTGCCTTACAATTTTTATCACACTTTTGTCTACACCTGAGATGAACTCCAAATGAAAAACAGGGCAGGGAGACCTCAGGTCTCCCGTACTGCCCTGGAAATGAACTCTGCTGTGCGGCGTAGTGCCTTATAGCTTCCATACAAAGTGAGTTGACCACCGGATTTTGTCTACACCAGGGGTGGGCAACCTTTTTCAGCCGAGGGCCGCATTAATGAAATTTGGGGACTAGGCGGGCAGCATATATATATATATATGCTTTGTTTGAAAAGATTTAAGATGCACATACATGTCATGTGCAAACAACAAATTACAATGCTTCCGATGATGAACATGAAGTCTGTCTTCAACTCTTCATTAGAAATATTAGGAAAGGGTCACAGTCAATGTCAATCAAGGAACCTAAAAATTTCTTCATTTAGATTCCATATTGATCTAATGATTGGCCAGTGAATACAAATGTGTTACCGAACATCAGAATGTTTTAATTCCAAATCTTCACCTACTTTTCGGAACTGCCAGTTGGTACCTGCCTTGGATAATTGGAGGCCATAGGCGAAGTCAATTTGGTGGCCCCGAATAAAATAAGAATATACCAAATAAAGGAAAAAAAAATAAAATTTTGCAATTTATTAAAGACCTGGTGTACTTTGAACAATAACATGGAGTACAAGTTTTACTATTTCTTTTCTGTAATATCAAACTATAGTTCCTTAGCGAGCCCTTCAACAATCATGGACGCAGCTGCATACTTTGACTATGCCTAGGGCAGGGGTCGGCAACCTTTTGAGTCGGAAGAGCCAAAAATTTCAATTTACAAAATTTCAACGTTTCTAAAGAGCCACAATATTTTTTTTTCTTACGAACATTTCGTTAATTCTATAACTGACGATCGTAGAATGCTTTTAACAAGTTTCTGTTAAAAAGCTTGATCACAGGCTCATGACCTCAACTATTTCGACAGGAAATGCTTGAACATAAAACGCTTCTTGGTACATAATACAGTGAAATGTAAAAATTTCATGATTTAATTTTATTCCAAACAATCGAAGTTGCCCCTTAATTTTTCCTGTCATACTTTTGACTGGATCAGTTGATATTGAACCGATTTATTTATATCATTTTTATTGTCTTTAATGTATTTTCCCACGACATTAGCTCTATCTTTTCCTCTGGTTTGTCACGAGAGCGGTGGCAATCCTAGAAGTTCTTCTTTTTGGAACTTGGGAAGACAGATACCTGACAAAAGGCCAACTTTTGCAATGTCTTTTATTTCGTAAAGCTCATCTATATCAAGTGACAGGGTAAACTAAGGAGCCGCATGTGGCTTGCGATCCGCAGATTGCCGACCCCCTGTGCACATACTACTCATTCTGGTATTTCTCCCCTCATGTTGTTAATTTAATGTAACTTTGTGTAAACTTTCCTGTTAACTAGTTTATGGTTGAAATATTTTCTTTATTTTAATAAAAAGGTTTAAAAGCTCCGTCAGTTGCTACCCATGCCATCTTGTACAAGCCAACCCAACTCTTTCAACACAGTTCTCCATAGCATTGAATAAATAATGGCTAGGGCTTTTGTCTTTTACTGAATTTATAAAGTATTGCTATTAACTATAATATTCGTTATTCTAAAACTCTTTAGAAAGACGTTTGGAGACAATGTTTCTTTAGCCTCTTCTATCAATAATTTCTATAGATATTTAGAATGATTTATTTAGGTTTTCACGGGCAGCATAAAACACTTCGGCGGGCCGGATGTGGCCCGCGGACCGTAATTTGTCCACCCCTGGTCTACACCACTAACTTCTTTCAATCACTGACTGACCTATTTTTCATTTGTTATTTGGAGTCTAAATCTATTAAGCTTCTTAACTATGGGTTTCTCTTACTTGGCCCCATACATTGAGGCTAGAAAGTTTGCTAAGATTTGTGTCTTCTTGAAACAAGACCAAGGGGTGGAAACATTTAGATGACATTTAACTTTTTAAGATTTCTATTAATTTATACACTATATCCAAAGATATGAAATTTGGTTATAGATACATTCAAAACAACTTGTTTAATAACAGTTGACATGAGGGTCTGCAGTGCATTGTTTTGGTTGAGAAGAAGTTGGTTATAGTCAGTTTTATTACATAAAACAAAATGTTCACAAAGACTATAGTAAACAATTTTTTATAAAACCACAGTATAACAAATCATTTTTTTTATTATTGGTCTAAAAATTATCTTTATTTAAATACACACAAATCTTAGAAAACAAAACTTAAAAATGAAGTACAATTGTATTCCTAGTTATTTCTTTCTCTTAATAAAGTACAATTGTATTCCTAGTTATTTCTTTCTCTTAATTAACACTATTAACACTGAGCTTAAGTACCGGTAATGAAAAGTACTTCACCTACATCCTGTTATTTAAAATGAGTGTTTCAAATACATGGGGTCAGTCCAGTAACATATAAGTTTTGATAGTAAATCAGTAATCTAAGCAGCCTTTTTTATTTGCAATTACATGTTACAGATGAACTCAATGAAATAATAATATATCTTAATAATAATATAGTAAAATTACTATGATGTGTCCTCTTTTGACAAAACAGACTTTATTTTCTCACTCTCTGCAAATAGCAGCAACATTTGTCTTTCCAGTGGATGCATGTCTCCTGGAATAACCAAGGAGTGAAGAGGTGTTCCCATGTCTGTGGTGGACATTTCTTCCAGAGTGGCTGCTACTATTTTTTGATCTTGTGATCCAACTCTAGCTACAGCTACACAAATGGAATCAGCAGTTAATGCTGTAGGGAACAAACATAGTACTCAGTTTAATGAATTGTTCTAAGTGCACTATAATTAACTAAATGAAAAACCTTGAAAGTTCTTAAGTACCAGTATTTAATAAAAACATACAAAATTATACAATATTAGAAGTTAGCAGAAAAAAGCTACACTAGATCTAGATGTGAGAGATAAAACAAAAAGTCAAACCTGAACTACATTCTTCCTTTCTATTTCTGATTATTTCTAAAAGCTGTTGAGCTGCTAAGGATGCACTTAAGAAACGTGGAGGTTCAAAAACTGGACGCCCTCTAAAAAAAAAATAAATTATTATTATTATTATAGCTTTTATATAGCGCTACTTTCATGCTTATAGCATGCTCAGAGCGCTTTTGGTCCAATCTCATTTGTGGACCAGTGGGGGGGAGGGGGTATCTAGGAGTTGGTTTCCCGTGCTGCCTTTGGGTGCTCAGTAAACACAACTCTGCCCGAGTCGGGTGTCGAACCTCGAGCCCCCTTCTAGGTAGCCAAGCAAGCCAAGCTCAAGCCGCACTTGGCCTCTCGACCACGCTTCAAATTATTCAATCAGTTTATATACATACTGTACATAACACACTACCACAGTTGCACTCACACAGAAAGAAAGAAAAAAAGAAGCACCAAAATCAAATATATTTATAATCTAATTAAACTTACTTCATAAGGTTTTCTATTGTCTGCTCTTTCATTTTAATATCTGTTGAAACAAATTGATTTGATTACATATAATATTTGTTTAAACAAATTGATTTCATTACATATTTCATCTTCGAAAATCTCTAAGTATGCAACTACTAAGTTTATGTTCTTAAGTAAATTTTCTGACCACACACAATCTTTTCACTAATAGTTCAAAGAGCTACTAATTGGTCTATTACTTCTTGTTTTTATCGTTCCTGTAGTAACAAGTAGTGAATGTATCATCATTTGGCCAACCGCCTGAAGTTACTCCAACAGAAACATGATCAAGAACATGTCCAAAATCCATAAATAAAAATCAAAACATTTACAAGATAACCAATTTTGAGACCCTATGACATACATAACCTCATTATATATCATGCTGCAATGAGCTTCAAAATCAAAGTTTTTTATTTTTTTGTATGTGTGTTTTTAAAAAAAATTCTTATTAATACAAATTCTTTGACCTGAACTATGAAAGGCTATTTCTTAGAATGACTTATAGTCCAATAACTTACCTAAGAGACATAAAGTATGCAATCCCCTTTTCTTATTGGTTAATATTTTGTCATAGAAGCTTTCAGGTTTCCAATCATCCGACCAAAATACAATAGAAACTACTTCACCATAGTTGTATAACTGTTACATAAACAAAATACTTGTGATTACTTTAGCACAAGATTAAATTAGGTCAATAGAAAATAAACATAGATTTTAATCACGGCTGCAGAATCAATTCTTGAATTTACTAGTATGAACTACATAGGTATTTATAGGTTTTGTCTTTTTCAACCAAAAATGTTACTGATGTAACAGCCCAAAATTAGTGTTCATGTAATAATACTTTGTGTTTTCACATTTTTATTATTGCTGCCTAATACTTCTTGAATACATTCTTTAAACCTTAGTACGAATTGTTCAACCTGGTGAAGACTGGGATTTTATTTGGGGATTTTCGGGCGCCCTTGAGTCCACCCAGCTCTAATGGGTACCTGACATTAGTTGGGGAAAAGTAAAGGCGGTTGGTCGTTGTGCTGGCCACATGACACCCTCGTTAACCGTGGGCCACAGAATCAGATGACCTTTACATCATCTGCCCTATAGACCACAAGGTCTGAAAGGGGAGTTTTACTTTTTTTTTTTTTTACAAATTGTTCAACCAAGACTAATGGGTGCAATGGACCTCATTCATCAATTGTAAACAAACACATTTTAGCCACGTCATGATATTGATAAAACAATGAAAAATGCGTATCATATGACAACCACGATGGATGAAATACTTTGTATAGAAGATATAGAGAATCACATGGCTAAATGTTGTTTGTTTATGATTGGTGAATGAGGTCCATTGGAATGTTTTATGAAAGATAGTTTGATGTTAAATTTGTGATCATATTTAATAATAATTTCATAACATTAAGCCATGGTGATTTTTATTAAGTAATCCTTTCAAATGTTTAGTGGCTCTCAAATAATCAGAATAGATAACAAAATTACTTGCAATCCACAACACCCTATAGCATTTATAATTGAAGCATTATGAATGACATGGTAAGGGATGCCTTTTTCAGTAGCTCTCAAAATTAGGTCTGTATGAGTAGTGGCCCTTCAAAGAAAAAGAAAAAAAGAAAATGATTTATAAACATAATAGATAAATATATGCATAAAATAAAAAAAAAAAAATAATATCTCATACCCTAATGGATCACCAACTACCAGAAAAGCAATATCCTCAATATCAGAATCAGCCATCAATTCATCTAAAATAGAGAATGAAATAGTAAAATAGTTTTTGAATTCAATAATAACATGCTCAAGTCTCAAATAACAATAAAACCAATGAAAAAGCTGACAAAGTAAAATTTCACATTTTACTATTTACAAACATTCATGGAATTAAAAAAAAATCATATTTATTTTTCATTAAAAATATGACTTAGAACAATAAATAATACTTAAGAAAACAATCAAAAAATGAACCTGCCTTCTCCCAAAAAACAAAAATCTTAAATTTATCTAAATAAATATTTAGGTAGCAAAAGTACATAATAAATGGAGGTTTTTAAATTCAGAAGCTTTGGAACAAAAGGTTATAAAGCATAGTAATGATTCACTGAAAACATACAAATATAAAGAATCAATCCGAAATGTGCAAAAGCCAAATTTAGTAATGTGTTTGGCTACAACTACTATAAAATGTTGCATTTTTTTTTATTGTTGTTTAATAAACATTCTTACATTATGTTAAAAAAATGGTAATATGTACTTAAATTCCATTTATATAGATCAATAAAAAAATTATATTAAATTTATATTAAGCTCTTTATTTTAAAACTAATACCTGAAGCTTGTTCAACCATTTCACGATCTGCTAGAATAACTTTTCTACCATAATATGTTTCCTGAAAATACATATATTTGAGGCATTGATATAAGATATAAATAGATTTATAAGGGACATAAAAATTTAATAATATTACAATAAATGTTTAAAAAACCTACAGTGAAGAGTAGTGAATGATGTATGTATATATATTTTGATAAAATGTAAAAATCTGCAAAATTACTAGGTCTATATCAAGTAACACATCTTAAAGTGCAAGAAACTATTTTTTTTTTGAAATGGCATATCTTTCACACTATACATATGTGTGTGGAACTCAATGCACATTTTCTTAAGATTGTACTTAATGAAAAGAATGCTTCTTATAGCATCAATGGACAGTAATTTTTTCTTTTGCCTGCTGTGCATTGATCAGCTAATATATTTTTATTTTTTTTACATAAAACAAAATTTAACAGATCTTGAGAAACTTTGAAGTTTCACATGTAAGGTCTTGGATGTACAAACACATTTCATTATAAAGAAGATAATCAGAATTTTCCACCTCAATCTCCTGCAAATGATTTTAAGCTGCAATGAAAAAATTGAACACCATTCACATAATTGTCATAATAGCCCATTCTTTTAGGTAGGTCTTCTGTACATGCATAATATCAAATACAGTTACTTCAAAAAAGAAGATGATTTAATGATTATGTTCTACGCCGGCTATGTGTATCCTTGGTCAAAAAAAAATAAAAAAATGCATGTCAATCAATGACTTAAAATCTGCTAAGTCACTGGTTTTCCTGGCTGACTCAGGCCATGTTCTAATAGCACTAGTGTCTGTACTATTTATATGGAATGTTGTTAAATTGAAAAATGAATTCTAGAAATCACTACAAATTTTCAATTAGGATCAATATTTTTAAAGCAGTCTTGAAATTGATTGCTGGATAGTATTGCACTGAAATAAAAAAAAATTAGATTTAAAGCCATTTTCACACTTTAGGCCAATGCCTGCTGGACAGAGAATGCAACCTTAAAAATGTAGGACATATCCACCATTCCCTGGATGTCTCTAGTCTATGAGTATGACTCTACTCTAGTAAAGTCTAGTTCAAATTCAATAGTATAGTCTTATATATAGTTGAGTTCTAGATCTAAATGAATATCCATGAATATTTCTGATAGTCAGTTGAATTTTGAATAAATGTGTCAGTGGATATTGAACATATTCCCTTATATTTATTAATTTTTATACAAATAATTAAATGTGTCAGTGGGTATTGAAATTGACAACTTTTGTTTATTTATTACTAGGTACTTTGACAAACCTTTCTCTACTGACCTATAAACTGCTAACTAGCAGCTATATGGTTTTGAAACAGAATGGCTAGACTCCCAAACCCATGGTGCTAGTTGATTGATTGTTGTTTTTACATTTGCTTCATTTTTTAAAAACCCTTGTGCTAATCTTAAAGGAGGATTCCTAATAAGCTTTTGAATGATACCACATTGTCAATAAATAAAAATCGTATTTATTTAGAAAATTTAAAGTAAAGTCATAGGCAAGAATGATTTTGCATTTAATATCATTTTAAAGCAAGGTAGCTAATTTTTTATTGAAGATGGTCCTAGATTTATGCTTAAAGTATTTTATTTCATCATTTTTTATTGAAATTTTGCCCCCAAAAATTAAAAAAAACCTCCCCAACGCGTTAAAAATGATGCCAAATTAGGCTATTTTTCAAAATGGTTAAGTAGAATAATTATAATTACCATGACAATCTATGACTATAGTATTAAAATCAATATTTATATTAAAGAGTAGTGTTAGAAATCTTTTTTTTTCTATACTTAGGTACACAAAATATAAAAGGAAATCAGATTATTAGGTAAAATTGGGCCCATCCTGACAATGTTTAATGAAGTCACTCAATGATGCAGCGACGTGTGGCGCCAGACATTAGTAATTCTCGCTGATAATATGAAGTATAAATGATTTATGCATTGTTTAACAGCTTATCTTTGATTAACCTAGTGGAGAGAATGCTATCAAGGTGTTATTTTACATTATATTTAAAAATATTATAAGCTGGGGAAGTTTCTACCAAACGACATTCTAGAAAAAGGATCGAAGTCAATTTTCAAACAATTGAATTAGCTGTGAATCAATGTTAGCTGCATGTGAGATGAAATGATCAAATTAAAAAACATACAATGGGGTAGATGTGTTCCAAATTTCAAGCTTCTATCTATTACGGTTATAAAGTTATGATGAGATAAAGACGAAAATTCATTTTTTCGATCACAGTTTTTTGGATATTTTCTATAGTCCATTTTTCAACACATAAAACCGCATAACTTTGCTTTTATATAACATAGAAAGATAAATTTGGTATCATTGTAATCCTCTCAGTAAGCTCTACATAACTTGATAGTTTCTGTTGTTATATATTTATTTTGAATTTTCTATCAAAGTACCTATTATTATTATTACCAGAGCTTCTTTTCCAACTGTCAGTATTGACGTGTACGCCTCTAAATAAACTCTCTTGGCGCGTCTAACAATTTCCAATCCTTTCACTGTGATGTCCTTTGCATCACCGAGACCTAAACCAACTAAATAAAACATTTTCTTAAGACACAGAGATCTAGGATTTAAGATCTAGAATTCTAGATCTAGGTTATAATAAATAAAAATAATATCAACAAACGCAAGCATGCTTTTTTCATAAGAGTAGTGCCCCATGTTAATCAATATTTTTTGTTGTTATTATGTGCCTCACTATTGGACCAATTCCACACATTTAGCCAATCTAAATTAACGTTGTAAGGAATGACAAAGCTATATTTAGCAGAGCCGTAGTAGTTTAGTAATTTTTTACCAAAAACAACTTTTTCTTGTTGGGCATTTTTTTTTTCAACATAAACTTGAGAATGTATAGTTTTAATGGTGACTTTCGACAAAAGCCTGTGCAGTCTTTACGAGGGGCAAGTAAAAATGTAAATATCAGAATACATTAATTTGTTTAATTAAACCTAGATCTACACTTAGTTGACTTAGACTTAAACTAGAATCTAGAAAGTCAAAGTGACAATCACAATCATGACAATGATTGAATGAATAGAGTCTAGTCTAGACTTAACAATAGTCAATAGTCTTACTGACTTTTATTAAATAGAATTCTTCTGATCTACTCTAGACAGTCTAGATTGACTAGAACACTAGTAGGGTGACTAGTAGATCTACTCTAGACTCTAGCCTAGGACTCTAGTACTCTAGATTACATTACTGTATGATTACTCAGTCTCAGATCAGAACTGTACTGTGAGTGTGACTGACTCAATGACTGTTGAAACTTCAAGTAAAGTCATAAAGTAGATCTACTATCTAGTCATTCTAGTTACGAAGTTAATGGTACACTCACGGTACGGTACTGTTACTGATACTGATACTGACACTTTTAGCTTTAGTACTTGGTTAGAATAAAGTAGTGTTAAATCTATATAACAGTTATAATATAATATAA
This sequence comes from Biomphalaria straminea, assembly GCA_021533235.1. NCBI lineage: Eukaryota > Metazoa > Mollusca > Gastropoda > Planorbidae > Biomphalaria > Biomphalaria straminea. The sequence continues at coordinate 19,739 of JADKLZ010044754.1, forward strand.
TTTTATTAATATAATATATAAAAATATATTATTATAATTATTATATTATAAATTATAATAATAAATACTTCTAGATCTAATCTATTATTATTATTTTTTATTATTCTATATTATAATAGTATATATAATTAACTTCGATAATGTATCATTTGGGAGGCGTGGTCCCATATATTGAAAAAAGGTAGTATCAGTTAGTAGCTAGATAGATGATTAGATCTGTTGTTAGAATCTGTAGAGGGACTAAAGCTTTTCAACTATAGATTCTACTATTAGATCTATATTCTAAATCTATATTAATACAAATTATAAATCTAGAATCTAGTTATAGTATAAATATATTAATTTAGACTAGTGACAGTTAAACATTACATATTTACATATTTGATTATTAAAATGTGAATTGTTATATTATATACCAGTATCTATCCACAATGTCCGTCATATAAAAAAAGGTTTATTTAAATTTAACTTTTTTTTCTTTTACACCAGGACAATTAGATGTAGATCTAGGATCTAGTCTAATAGATCTAGTTGAAGAGCTTTAGTCCCTCTACATATTAGATCTACTAACTACTAACTGATACTACCTTTTTTCAATATATGGGACCACGCCTCCCAAATGATACATTACCATTAACTTACTAATTTACTAACATAGTATATTATTAATATATAGTCTATATAGAATATTTATTACATTATGAATATTCAATCTCATTTTTTACTCATTATTATGATTATAGATGAATAGATCTATCTAAGATTATAAGACTCTATTAAGTACTGTTGCCCAGTGTTGGTGTTACTGTTAGTGTTAGAGTTGAACTAGTATTAGATCTAGTCTCTAGATTTTTTAAATTTGTGATTAACTGATTTGAGATATAAGACAGGTGCAGACGACCAAAAAAACATTTTATTTAGATCGAGACCCCTGGGTAAACAATAGTTTTGTTTATGAGGGTTAAGTTTAAGTGCAGCTTGCAGCTCAGGCATCTCAGATACTTCACTCATTCTTAATCTTCGCAATCAAAGACAATTGACAATACCTTATTGTTTTTATGATAAAGATGTTAAAAGTATCCCATACTTGATAAAACAATAAATGCATTAAATGACAAGATTTGAAATTTTAAACATAGTCTACAACAGACATTTTAAAAATTTTATACAATTATTAGTAGCAATGGAAATTTGCAGGAACATGTTCCAAGTGTACAATCACAATTAACTGACCCTTTGAAATAGCATTCAGATGGAAAGAAACTTTATAAAAAGAATTAAGAGCAATAGATTATCCTGAAATCAGTCTAAGTCTAGATGCAGTGAACAGACATTTTAATAAAAGTTACCCAAGATTAACTATGTCACAAGAAAGACTATTAGTGCCAATAAGAGACTCTTAAAATTTTATTTAATAATTATTTTTCTAGAAAAAAGGGGGTGGAATTTTTTGTTTCCTCATGCAGGTGGCCACAATCCCCACCGCAGTCCCATAGGCGGGGGGACAGTAGTAAGACTACTGCCCTCTGGCAAACTCCTGCAGCCACCTGTCCCCAAATTATGATGGCTTGCCATCCCTTTGGACCCGGTCAGTATGGAAGAGAGGCGTGTGCTGACGTGTGGGCAGCCCAGCACTCGCAAATTTACCGCTCAGGCTTTCCCCCAGCGCAAGGGGAAAAGATCGTCTCTTGAGACGTAAAATGCCACACAGTTCTTAGCCACCATCAGTATCAGGCCTTACATGCCAGTACCATAAGTGGTTTGTGACCTTTAAAACACGAGTCTGATGACTAGAGATTGCACTTGACCTTTGAGAGATTTGCATTAGTACAATTTACATGTATATATTCTACATCAACAAACAAGTTATACAGATTAGTTTGTAATATTTATAAATAAATGCTTTTCAACTGTAACTCATCAATGAGTGGTATAGTTTAAAACAGTAAGGGGGGGGAAAAGTAAAATAAAAATATAACATAGGTACGCTATCTAGAAAGTTTACAAAATGTTTAGCATATACTAGACATGTATCTGGTTCTGGCTGTATATCTTATTTTACTATCCAGTCAAATCAGATTCGGTCCTATATATAAAAGTGCTATTCAGTGCACCCCTAATGTCAATATATAGACTGAAATATTGTTGTGAAGTTGATGCCAGTATAATGCAGGGCCTAATATCAGGATGCTAATAGAGATAACTGTTTTGAACAGGACATGGAATCTCAAAGTAATTATTATTTGTAATGTAGATGCTAAAAGGGATTAGTTTTAGGTGGGTTATACGATGGAGATAGAAATGAGTTTAAGCTTTTATAAATGTGAATATTTGTTTATTGTCTTGTACTACAATAAGAGTATTAGATTGCACCAAAATTTATATTTTTAGGAAAAGAAAGAAAATTTACTACAAAGAGCTCAGGAAGAAAGACGTAAAAGAGAGGTAAAGTAAATTGTCTCATACTGAAATCTTTGCTTAAAGTAGGTACAAAATATCAAGAAAATGTTGTCTTTGTATTTTAATTTGTATTATAGGGGAATTTATCCATAGAAATTTGTATTTGATTTTGTTATTGCAATTTTCAGGAGACTAACAATGTAGCATCAGACTTCTTAATGATAAGAAACATTTTAAAATGTTAATCTCTAATATATTTTGTTATAAACCCATTTTATTTATCTGTTTTTATGCCTGATGAATAGTTGTGAAATAATAAACCATCATCTACTCATTTGCATTTGTAAACTCTCATTAGTAGCCTGCTGGTTATCTTAAATAGTCTCTTTTGTAGTTTGTAGTTTAATATATTCAGGAAGCCTGTTGTAAGAAACAAAAAGTAAATTCAGCAGTTAATTTGATCCTCACATACCTGCCTACTGTTACGCAAAATGCGTATTCGTTACGCAAAATCCCCCAAAAATGACAGCGAGTACGCAAATACGAATTCAACCCGTCGCGTTACATATTTCGTACCTTTTTTTTTTTTTCCTCTCTAAACTAGCTTACGAGCGGCCACGGAGGTCACGCGCTAAGCCATCCTGTGGGGGAAAAAAACAACAGAAAAGGTGGGGTGGACACATTGAGCCCAGATCTAGATCTACGTTGATTGGAATCAAGCAATTAAATCTAGTCTACAAATGAAGAACGCGGGAGTGGTGGGAGAAGGGAGTTGGTACCACGCAAGAGCGATTGCGAGAGGCTGTTTGATATCATTCAGTCACCAACGTGACTTTATTTTCATTAGAAATTAATTAATTTGGAGCTTTAAAAAAGTCGAATGCAAAAAAAAATAAAAAATTCCCGTATTAATTTTAATCAAAAATATCGAAGCGCTATTGATTATAAACATCATATTTTAGCTAATCTAGATCTAGAATATGGATCTAGATGTATATAGACCTCTAGATCTAAGAATCTAGATTTAGATCTATATATCATATAACAGACTAGATCTAGAATAATCTAGATCTACTTATAATACTTATTATACAGTAGATATATTCCTAGCTACCGTCTTATTAAAGATAGATTGAAATTCTCTAGTTATCTAGAAAATCTAGTTCTACTAGTCTACATTCTAGATCTTGGTCTACGTTAGTCCTATTGTAGCCAATCCACGGTAACACTCACTACTCACTTAGACTTAGAATGAAATTTTAGAGTCTAGATCTGATCTAGATTATTGATTTTATTTTAGATTTAGGTTAAATTTAATAAAGATTAAAAAGTGCAGTGCAATGACTAGGTCTAGAATTTCTGAGTCTAGATCTCTATTACTATTTCTAGATTCTAAGTCTATATACATGGCATAGGCCTACTATTAGAAATTTATTAATATAAATTAATCATAATTAATGTAGTAATAGGAGTATTAGTTAGATCTAGATATGATTATATTATATCTAACTATATAGACTATATTACTATATTTATTTAGGCTAGAAATTTTAGTTTCTAAATTTACTAGTTATTCTCACATTATCATGATTATGAGAATTAAATATCTATCTATCCATAGGTCTATATTAATATATTATCTATATTAATATTATATATATATATATATATATATATATATATATATATATATATATATAATTTTAATATCATTTCGGTTTATACGGTTAAAAAAAAGTCGTTCGCGTGTGTGTTACACATTGAGGTCCCAAAATACACATTTTGACCCTCAGGAATACACATTTGGACTTTTTTAGGTAGGCAGGTATGTCCTCAGATGACTAAATCTTTCCATTTTGTTCTGATTCATTGAGTACTCCAAATATCACAAATGTCCACTAACTCATAAACATAATATATGCTTCATGACATCTTTTTATATAGATTTTCTACCATGTTTAAATGAAAGATGTTTAGCAACATTGGTTGAAATGAAATATACTGGTGTCATGCTAGTGGATGCTGGGTGTAATACAGTATCTTGTAAATTGCATAGACCTCTTCTGGTCCCGTAATTAGTAAGCAATTGCTCTGGCCCCTTCAGCCATCGCGTAGTGTTACTGTGTGCTTAGTGTATGACACACGTACATATATTGATATAGAACTTAACTCCACTTTAGCAGACGAAAATTTATTCATAAAATAGACAATAATAATACACTGGCAATTCACGCCAAGTAGATACAGATATCCAAGTGAATAAGCAAGGAACACAATAATCAATCCAATGCGTACATATATGAATCAAGGATTACACTAAGTCCATTAGTATTTCAAGAATAATTAGACAATAAAATATACATGCTCCTTATCCCTAGGAGTCTGGGAAAACAACTGACTTCTGTCAGCTGGTCAGCTACTCAGCTGATCAAAAAACTCGTGCAAAAAGCACGGACTTGGGTAAAGTGATTTTCAATCACTATATACAATGGTTCTCAAAACTGTGCTGTGACAACTGGTATATAATAATATTGCTACATTTTATAGCTTGAATTGAAAAGTTTGAAAAGAAATATATTTTTTACAAAATATTTCTGCTTTTCTTTTTTTGATAGGAGTTGAGACTACAGATAGCAAGTGCCACTTTAATTCAGTCTCACTATAGAGGTTATAATATCAGAAAAAATCTGGTAAGTACTTGTATTTAATATAATGAAATAGTTGATTTTATATAAACAAAATACATTTTTTGATGCTAAAGATATGTAGTTACATTTCTCCACCATAACTTGTAATTTTGTAAACTATTGTGATTATTTTTTTTTTTTTTTTTTTTACTTATTGTAACAAATCTATTGGAACTGTAGGAATGCAATAGATTGTAAAATTAAGAGAAAGTTTATTAATATACTCCCTTGTCTGATAGTTACATTTGCTGTTTGGAATTTGTGTTATTAAGTTATTAACCCAATTTTTTTCGTAAAACTTTATTTAATAAAATTTGGAATTGTTTTTTTTTTTTTAGTTTTCACAGCTGCGAGTGGAGTATGACAAAAAATTTCAGTTGAAAAGTACTACTCTAGATGTACCAACTTTACACTGGTGTATAACAAAACTCTGTATTTTCTTCAATGATCATCTGGATGCCCAGCGTTTGGTAAAATACATTTCTGATTGCACATCATTACATTTTTTCTTGTTCTTTTTGGCCTTTGTTAGATTAATGTCATTGATACATTCTTCTAGATTACATTGAGCCAACAATTAATAAAACAAAAAGATGAATATTTCAAAAGTTTCAATGGAAACAGTGGAACTTTGTTTAGACAAATCAATTCCATCTTAAGGCTTATTGTAAGGTGAGTTAAACTTTTGGTAAACAACTTACAGTTACTTACAGTTTCAACTAGGATTTGATGTCATAGATGTTTAAAATTAAAAACCTTTGAGACTTCAACAATTTTTGAAGATAATTTTGGTATTCAAGAATCTTTGTATTTAAATATGTTTATGAAATCTTAGTTATGAATATTATTTCCTGTCTCACTTTTCAGGCATCTGAACAACATCTCTGACACAGTTACTCCAATAGCTATCCCAATGAGAATGTTGGAAATCTTTCTGTCTCCCTCAACCTATAGTAACAGTGGAAGTTTAGGGTCTGACTTTGACAGTGGAAAATTTGTCATGAATCTCTTGCAGAGTCTGGTTAATAAAGGTGAAAGTTCATTTCCATGTAGTTTTATTACATTTATTAACCATTAATTTAATTTAACTGTTAGTGCTGATAGTTCATGAAATTCACTAGGTCCTCAAGTTAGACCTGTCATGTGATAATGTGAGCAAGCAAGGCTTTCAGCAATTCAACCATCGTATTAAATTAAAGACAAAGTTTACACCTTCATGTTTATCCACCAATGTAGTGTGTGTGTGCAAATAGTTTAAATTCTTTTTGTTTTCTATTCCTTACATTTTTATATTAATTATGATAAGCCACTATATGTTACTATCTAGATTATTATATTTTCAAAATAATGTTGTTTAAAATTACTTTAAAATGTTTGTATGCAAATGCTTAAAAATTACTAAGTAAGGAACCTTAGCAAGTTAATTAAATACAAACAAATGTATTTATTCTCAGTATTTTCTCATTCAGTAAAGGCCAGTCCGACTGACTGCTGGTATTGGGTCTTTTATATTTCACTTGCCATAAATACAGGTTTTTTTTCTATTAGACTTTGGCGCTTTTAAACAACTAAATTTTTTTGGGGTTGTCAACCCCACTTGCTGGTAAAATAGGCTTTTTTTTTCTTGCATCAATGCCTATAGATCACCAGGTCTGAAAAGCTACCTTTTAAAATGTGTTGAATAGCAAATATCTGCATATATTTTAGCAAATACTTTGTATGGCTTCAAAAAAAATAACTAATATTTTATTTTTGTTTTAAGAATACTTTGGTTGTTTGAGAAAGTTATTGAACAGTAGAGTTCCAGCAAGTTTAGAGAAAACTACAGTACCACCAACACCTATTGCAGAATCTATATTTGATCTGATTATGAGTCCTGTTAGTTTTGCTGTTTCAGCACCAGATAAAACATTCAGGTTCATTTTTATTTATACATTTTTTTAATGTTGGAAATAAGAAAAAAGAGAAATAGGAAACATTGCGACAGCATTTAACATAATTACTCACTTGGTTAAATTGGTCATGATTGAGCTTTTGTTAATTAAAGCTACTCTCATGCTTGTTTATATTTCAACTAATTCAGATAATTCTTGATTAAGCAGTATACATACTTAGATCCTGATTGATATCAGGATGGACTCCTCCTGTAATGACTGGACATAAAATGCCTTTTAGTTCCCATCCAAATTTATTGACCATTCAAAAACTTCCCCTTTTAGCTGACTGTGACTGGTTTTCTTTAGACAGAATCATATCTGAGTTTTTTTTTCTTTCATTAGAGATACTTATCTTTTTCTAGTAAAGGCTTTATACTCCAATCAATATTAGCTAGCAATCACAAAAAAAAAAAAAGAGTGGGCATCAGGAAGCACAGACAAGGCTATGTACCAAGAAATGAACACACCCAACAAATTGGACAGTATCAATTTCCTCCCCTGCAAATAACAATCTACAATCTTCCAACACTGCGCCCACCTTTATGAGATTGTGAATCATACCTTCTTTGAATTCCCCAATTGATTTTACCTTAGGCAGAACTTATTACCTCAAAACCCAACTTAACATACACTCTATACACAGCTGAAAAAAAAAGGCACGCTACTTTTTCTTGACACAGCCTGCAAAAGAGCTTACAGCTCAGCAGCTAAAAAAGCTGGCTAGAAGAACAGCAAATGCCCCCTGCATTAATTTGTGTAACTTACATTACATAGTACAAAAAGTTTTTTTGTTTTGTTTTTGAGGTCTATTGAATACATTTGTTTCTTTTAATAATAACAGGCAAGACATTTTGAGGAAAGTTACCAAAACTTTTCTCTGTGAGCAGTACTCTGAACAAATTGCTTTGTTTTTATTACCTGCTATGGCTTATGGGAAATACCCATTCCCATTTGTGGAGCTTATACAAACTTTAATTCAAGGGGCATCATCAAAAACTGTGCAGTTCCCAAGCTCTAGTAGCTCTGTGGTTGAAGATGAACAGGAGACCAATGAAGATTCACCTTGGCTTTTAGCATCTGTACTTATGATAGCTAATAAAGAACTAGGTAAACATGTATCCATACATTTTTTGAGTGTTACTAGCAGAACATAATTGTTATGATCAGTTATTGTATACTTGAGCTTTTTTTGTCTTTAAACAGACCTTAGATTCCCTCATCTACTTTACTACCAAAGTATTTAAAATTTAGTCTCATTTAGTTGTTTATATTGATTCATTCTTCTTTTCATTATTTTCTATTTATATTATATATATTCAGAGAACGTAGATGAGAAGATGTGTGCTACATATCTAAAGCTTCTACAGAGACTGTTGAAACAACTTCCCAGCAATAAGCATGTCAGTTTCAGTCTTGGTCAGGTGTCAGACTCGGAGGATGAGATGGAAGAAGACATGGTAGTACTTCAAACAGTTGTCGACATGAAATACATATAAACTTGTCATAATATTACTCTAGATTATTTTTTTTTTGTCAATCTCACTTATTAGATCTCTAATGTAAAGTCTTATGAAAAGATTTGATTATATAATAGAGTTATTGTCTAGATGTATTGTTTCTTTGACAGGACACAGGGCTGCTTAACCTTGTCCATCTTCATGCAGAATGTTTGCGACTAATTGACTCAGAGGCACATCTGAAGTGTATCTACAATGTTTTAATGAAGTTACATCCCTCTGAATATATTGAGTCTCTATCATCAGTTGCTTATTGTTTGCTGCGTCATCAGCGACTTGCACTTCACAAAGTTAGGTTGTACACTTTTGTTTTTAATTTGACTTTAATGAAATCATCTAATAAATTCCATTAAAAATAATTTTGTTTGCATGCTTGATAGCTTTTAAAAGACATCTCACTACACTTCTCACCTGGTAAATGCACTTGATTTTGTTCTGTATTTCACACTAAAATAATGTTGAAAGACACAAATCTATTATATAAATGTTTTCCTACAATTCATCAGATTCAATATTTTTGAGCATAGGCAAGAGACAGTTTTGACAAATGTAGTCTGCATATCTTGTTATTCAATAACAGTTTGTTATACCTTTGCCATTACTTTTGTTTAGGTTGCTCTATGTCTTGGCCTTCAATCCCCAGTTCATGAGATATTTATGGGAAGCTTGCTGTACAGCTTCTGTACCTACAGTGACTAGGTAGTTGTCTAAATACATCTATGCTAGTGATAGTAGGAATCTAGTTGAATTAATTGGAATTATTGTTTTAAAGATAGTTTACTTTTTATTTTGACTTTGGTTTGAATATAAATCACTTCAATATCAATATTTTATGGCCCATGATCTTTTTTTTTTCTGTATTCTAAATTGTTACTTCCTCTAGTGAAGTACAAAGCATTTATACATATGAAATTATGTGAATTTGTAAATAGATAACATTAAGTCATCTTTTTGTTTGTTACAGATCCACTACATCCTTGTTAAATATGTTATCTAAAGGAGTCCCCATGTCCAAGGCTAACATTGATAAGATTGTCCCCCTGTTGGCAACTTTCTGTTCTTTATTCAATCATTCATTATTGACATTACATGATGAAGACTTCTATGGAGATTCAACCTGTAAGTAATTTATCTAGTGGCAAAATGAAGAAACATTCATCAAAGTTAACAATAAATTTACTTTTCCAATTTATTAAGATCTAATTTTAATGGTTAAAAAAAAAAAAAAAAGCAAAGTAATTGACTTGTAATGTAAACTAGCTAGCATACAAAAATAATATTCTCTGAACTTTTTGTCATAGATCTTTCAGAAAATAACTTTCCCCTCATACTACTGTTAACTGTGCACATGTAAACACAAATGTATATTTTGAGTTAAAGCAAAACTTTTATAGTCTTAATACTTATACCAAAAATAATATTTTAGTAGATGTTATGTACCATAATGGGTATTAAAAAATATGGTTGATTGAAACAACCCTGTCTTTAGTTAAGTCAAATATTAATGCCACATTCAAAATTGAATGTTAAAATGTCCAACTGTTTACATTTTTCAGTATCCTCTTCCACCATGCCATTCTCTCTTGATGAAATTGTCCTAATGTGCAGATATTTAAGAGACACATGTTTAGGTATTATAGAACTGGCTCACCCAGACTCTCGATTTAGCATCAGTGAAGATTATAAACAGGTAAATAAAAGTTGTTAGATATTTAAGAGTGTTATTTGCTATAAAATGAACTGTTTTTAAGTGTTAGGGATTTAGAGCTACATGAATTGTTGACTTCACTAGCATCAACAATTTGGGTTAGGGATATGTTTATTAGTACTCAGTGTTTAAGTAAGTTTTTAAGGAGTTTTTACTAGTGTTTGGAATACAGGACTTGCTGGGTGGTAAAGCACTTGGCTTCTGAACTAAGGGTTCGAATCCTGGTGAAGACTGGGATTTTTAATTTCCACCCAGCTTTAATTTGGTACCTTACCTTAGGTGCTGGTCACATGACACCCTCATTAACCATGAGCCACAGCAGCAGATAACCTTTACCTCATCTGCCCTTTAAATTGTAAGGTTTGAATAGGGTACTTTACTTGAAGGGATTGTCTACTAATTAT
>JADKLZ010044755.1:0-16210 GCA_021533235.1 Biomphalaria straminea
GATTGTCTACTAATTATTTATGGTTTGAAGGTTTGAATAGGGTACTTAACTTGAAGGGATTGTCTACTAATTATTTATGGTTTGAAGGTTTTCTTACTTTGATCTCAAGTCTGTGGGGTGCTTCAGAACTCAACCTCAAGGAAAAATGAGGTATTATCTGATCCATCTGATAGCTTCAGATAGTGTTTACTGGGAGTTGGGGCTTGTTTCAGGGAGTGTTTGGGGCAAGAGTTAGAAGTAGGATCAACTTTGTTATTAAGCGCTAGGTCTTGAGAATTAGATCAATGCAAAATATTACACATGGACAATCAAGAACTTGAATTATGACTACTGTGTCATTCTGTTACAATACCTTGATATGATGTTAAAAACTTGTTAGCTTCTGCTACATAGTATAGTGTTACTTGATTATTCTAATGACAGGCTCTAGAGAAGACAGCTTCAGTGGATGAAGGCTTTAGTGAAAAAAGAGAACTTGAAACAGATGATTATGGAACAAAGCTTTGGTCTTATCTTTTTAAGGTACATAAGCATTAAATTAGCTTTTGATGTCTAATATTAAGTATATATTTATATATATATATATATTTATTTTGTAAAATTCTTTCTCACTTGTTTCTTTTGATAATTAGAAATTATTTTCTTTTGAAGATTATTTCCACACTAGTCAGACAACTTCATGGTAGAGATAGTCGACGTCCATTCTGTCCACATGGTCACTGGTTGGCTCCTAATGTTAGCATTCGAACAGACAGGGTGAGTTCTTGTGTTGAAATAGAAATTTTATCCAAATTAAAAGGCTAATTTTAGGATTGCATTAAAGGAACTTCTTATTCATGCTTTATTCATATGTATTAGTTTAATCATACTTATTGTATAAATACAAAGTTAAACCCAATTTGTTGTTGTTCTTGATGTTTTTAATGTTGTTGTTTTTTTTGTATAAATTAGAATATATTTTTATTTATTTTTTAAAATTGTTTAATAGAAAAGTGAAGCAAAAAAATATGTTCAGAAGTTTCTAAATCATCATATTTTTGTACTAAGTAAATGTAATGTAATAGAGTATTTAATTTATACTAGCCATAGATCTAACAAGTATTACGCTGCACTAAAAATCAAACCTCTGATTTGGAATCAAGAAATCAATTCTACAAAACCTGCTAAGCACCTGGACAAAACATTTAATCATGCCAAAATTGAGCAGGATCAGATAGACAATTTGAACCCCTAATTAAAATCTGTATATGTAATATCTCAATTCATATTTGGAAAACAAGTGGAAGTACTCTGGCAAGCAGCATGAACCAAAATGCAAACACCAAGATTGGTTCAGTGCCAACAACAAACTCAAGATTTTCTGACAGTACAGAGAACTGTAACTAACATTAAAGGAATCATGGTTTAGCAAGACAGCATAGGAAATCCAGACATATACACAACTTAGAAATGTTGAACAATTACCTCAAGACAGTCACCATGGCCTATCTCCCTTATACAATGCTGATAAAGAAGTCTTCTTACTTTCTTACATAGAAGAATATACTTTTATTGCGCTAAACTCTAACTTTTGCCAGCTGCCCATCTAGTATCAGAAAGCAGGCATCATTTCCTTTAGAAAACAAATTTCTGTCAACCATTCATTTATGGGCTAGTTGATGCTTTTCTATAGGTTGTAGTTGCTACATCTGAATTCTAGCTGTTGTAGGACAAACTGTTAAGTTAGCTGAACTCTACTATACAATGTGTGATAACCAAAGCAGTGTTGATTTCAATCTGACTTAGAAACTGGTTTGCTGCTGAAAAGTTCAGGCAAGGTAGAGGAATATATTTTCAGTGTGCAATGAAAGAAGAATGCAGAGCACAAAGAAAACCTCTTCTCCACATTCATAGATCTGACAAAAGAATATTTAATGATGTCTTTTGTAACTATGGAAGATAATGCCAAGTTAAGCTTAACTGATCAATTCATATAACATATAGTGTCATTTCCATGAAGGCATACAAGCCAGTGTGACAGTGCAAATGCTTTCTCTAGAACTATTGAGGTTTAACAACACTATGAGTAGCTACTAACACTATTCAGTCGAATGATACCCACCTAGAAATCTGACACCTCTTGAAGAAGTACAAAAATAGACTTCCATTCAGTATCTATCACTCCTCTTGGCTTGGAGAAAATTACAGATAGCTAAGCAAAAATGACAATCACAAAAATTCAAAAGAGTCCATACAAACCAATCTAAATCACACCCCAACCTATGAAATATAAGATTAAGCTCCACAGCCAATTTCAGCTATACAGAAACCTTGATCACATCGGAGCTTCATTAAATCCAAAATACATTATACAAGTACCATGAGTGGCTACAGTGACAATGTTTACAAATAATAAAAAAAAAATGTACATGTGAAAACTTTGTCAAAGAACAATATTCTTTATATTAGAAAAAAAGTAAATTAGAATTAGCCAAAAATATAACTGAGAAATCAACAAAGCACAATGAAGTTGGTAAAATATATATTTAGTTCAATGTTTACTCTTCAAAAACAAAAAAAATAGTATCATCAGGTAAAACTCATGAAAATATTAACTGTTTAAAATTAGCTATTGTTTTGCTTATGGCAAAACATTTAATGAATCATTATTTTTTTAAATGTAAAATAGTTTATGTGATGATAAAATTACTGTTTCATTTTTTCCTATTTAGCCATCTCAGATTTATATGGCACAAAATGTCATCTTTGTTCGTAGGGACTTTGGTACTCTCAGTTCCTTAACAAAAGCCAACACTGGTAAGAAGATCTGTTTGCTAAATCATTCTTTTCTTTTTTTGTTATGTTGGACTACATTTAAATTTTTATGTGTGATCCATATGTCTATTTTGTCTTTGTAGACACTGACACTCCTCCACTAGCCAATCGTGATGTCAGGAACCTAGTGATATTAACTGAACTGCCTTTTGTTGTCTCATTTTTAGACAGAGTAAAGGTACCTCTAATTATTTGATGTCTGTTGATAGATAGTGTACATACACACTCAACTCGCTGTACAGACACACTCAACTCGCTGTACAGACACTTCATAAAATGAGAAAGCAGCTTTGTTTTTAAAATGTCAGTTTTTGATTATACTTTTTTTAAAATCACTTAATGTGTACACTAACAAATGTGATGTTTATAAACACTAGATTCTACAAAACCTAATTATTGTTGATAAACAAGAACACCAAGGAGATTTAATCAATTTTGGAATTGGTCCTTCCATTGTCATAAATATCAGAAGAAACTTTATCTATGAGGATGCCTTTGAAAAACTATCTCCAGAGAATGGTAATTCTTTTTTCTTCAAAAAACCATGCCTTGCAATTTTATCATTATGTCTCTCTCTCTCTATATATATATGTTATAATTCTTATTTTAATTTAAATACCAAAACTTATTGTAGGACTAGTTACTTATTGATGGATGGGTGGTAGATCTACATGGTAGCTTGGCTACTGAACCAGGGGCTCATATCCTGGAGAGTACTGGGATTTTGATTTTTTTGTATTTTTAGGGTGTCTTTGAATGCACCTTACTCTAATGGGTACCTGACATAAGTTATGGTAAAGTTAAGGCAGTTGGTCATTGTGCTGGCCACATGACACTCCTGTTAACCAAGGGCCACAGAAATCTGCCTGATAGATTGCTAGGTCGGAAAGGGGTACTTTACTTAGTTACTAATTGATATTCATTTAATATTTTAAGAATATTTAACTGATTTAATTATAGCTATAGGTCTTGCTTATTATTATTATGGAACATATTACTTTAAAGAAATGAGATTATTTAAAAAAAAAAAAGATTTGTTTCATGTAAGCTACTGAACTCTTGTTTCCATTTAGAGCCCAATTTGAAGAGGAAAATGAGAGTAAGTCTCCTCAATGCAGCAGGTCTTGATGAAGCTGGTATTGATGGAGGAGGTATATTCAGAGAATTTTTATCTGAACTCCTGAAGACTGGCTTTGATCCCAACAGAGGATTTTTCAAATATACAGAGGACCGTGCATTGTATCCCAACCCAGAAGCAGGACTTCTTATTGATAATTTTGCTGCTCATTATTTTTTCTTAGGGCGCATGTTGGGAAAGGTAATTGATAATAATATATTAAACATTTTGAACTATTCTTAAGCTGAGTTTATGTATCTATTGTAATTTGAACTCTCTCATCCTAGTGCTTATGGAAAGAGGCTTAATACCTTTCATTCATTATACTAGAAATCACATTATTTTCATTATATTTAACATTTTTTAAAAAAAGATACCAGCTCTATAACTAATAGATTTTTGCTAATCTTACATGCTATGCTAGCGTCTGTAGAGATGTTTGTACTAAAAGTTCCCCTTTCAGACCATGTGGTCTATAGGGCAGATGATGTAAAGGTCATCTGATTCTGTGGCCCACTGTTAACGAGGGTGTCATGTGGCCAGCACAATGACCAACCACCTTTACTTTTCCCCAACTAATGTCAGGTACCCATTAGAGCTGGGTGGACTCAAGGGCGCCCGAAAATCCCGAAATAAAAATCCCAGTCTTCACCGCTCAGCCACCACGCCCTTTATGTTTGTACTAGCTCCAATAAATCATAGGAAAAAGAAAAATGTCATTGCATTGCACAGATAAACCCCAGGATTTATTTCTACATGGTAGATCTTCTTAACCAAAGTAGATAAGAAATTCAACTTCTAAGCCAATTTGCACTGTAAAGTTCATTGCTACAACCTAGATTATCTTGATATAAGGCATGTGGAGCACTAACATTTAGATTTTATAGGCATGATCAAATATTTTGCAGTTTTAAAAGGGACTCAATTGTAATTGGAAGTAACAAGTGTCATTTCATTGGAGTGTTGGTCCTTTATCTTAATTAGCTCCCCTTCATTGTGTTTCCTTCATGCCTGTTCTGATTGTTGATGAAAACCTAAGATCAAAATAAATTGTGCAAGAAGTAACTGGATAATTTTTGTTTGATTCCTTTTATTTATTTCAGGCACTTTTAGAGAATCTACTGGTTGAAATTCCATTTGCTTCTTTTTTCCTAACAAAAATTTTGAGTTCTAGTAATGCAAGTTTAGACATTCATCACTTGCAGTCTATGGATCCACTGATGTACAAGTTAGTACTATAAAATCTATACTTTCAGCTTTCAATAGTTTTAAAAGATAATTTTAAAATAATTGTTTTTTTCTTTAATTGTAAAATACTGATAAAATCAGTATCTCATTAAGAACAAGATTGTAGCCAATTCTATGTCCACATTATTGAGATTTTTAAGATTTGTATTTTGAATACTTTTTTTTTTAAAGTAATTTTCTTAAGACAGTGATATTGCCCTTTTCAGTGAAATTATTAATAAACAGCTGTTTAGAATCTTGACTCATTTTGAGTCTATTTTTGTTTTCTTCTGTTGTAATATCCATCTTTCAATGTACCGGTACTAACTTTCTACGGTGCTGACTTTGTTGTTACATAACAACAGTAGTGAAGGTTTTTCTAAAATATTATTTCCCAATTGCAATATTTTTATCCAAGTATTTGTGTGCATTTATTATTTATGATCTTTCACTCCCAAATGTGGCTTATTTTAATATTAAGAATCAAAATAAATAATAAGTAAATATGTAAAGGTCGTAGGTGATTAATTACAAGGCTTTAGTTATTTCCAATTTCAAATCTTTGGTGCATTTTTTTTGTGATATTTTTTGAAAACCTTTAGAAAAAATGTCTTAACTCTTTCTCTCCGAAATTATTTACCACATTCTAATGTAATCAACGTTGGTATCGTAAGTTAGGAGAGAAAGAGTTAAAACATTATCAATTTTTTCATATGTTTTTGCTTGAATAAATCTACTATTTGTGTTCTTTTTTTACTCCTTGTTATTGAAACTGACTTTCATACTCCTACAAGAAAAAGTAATTTAAAGTGACTTGTAGCTGTAGTATATGTTTACTTCATGATGGAAGTCTTAGTTCAAACAATGATGTACCCTGAGAAAAAACAACTGATCCTTCTAGATAACCTTGATTGGAATAAACTAATTGTAGGCTCAAAGTGGAACTTTAGGAAGCTTGAATAATTTACTATCAGTGATGTAAACAATACAGAAAAATTCTTTGTATGGTACTAAATAAGAAATGTAGAGCTAGCTATCGGTGTCATTGGTTGTTAGTCATTGGTCATGTGTGCTTATTCTTTACTAGATTATTATTGATCGTCTGTATCTTCGTTTTATTTTTTGTAGTATTTTAGTGTATCCATTTAGTGAGTTGGAATATATTTATAGCTATGTCATATGATTGTGAAGACAATACACAGCTCTCCATAACAAACGTGACACAAATAAGGATAAACTCTTAATTTTTTTTTCTAGGCTATGAGCCTATAAATGAAATGTAAAAAATGATTCAACTCATTAAAGTAATGCTAACAAAAATGTTGATATCTAGTTTTGTTTTGATTATGGAACTTTTTTGTATTGGTAAATCTTTTTAAAATTTTTTCAGAAATTTAGTTTATTTGAAAAACTATGGAGGAGATGTTTCAGATCTTGGACTTGATTTCACAGTAGTCAACAGTGAATTTGGTGAAACTAAAGTATGTAGATAACTATCTAGTTGAAACTAAAATCTGAGTTGGTAATCTAGGATATATCTGCATTTTTGTTATTCACACATTTATTGATTTATTTATATTTGAAAATCAGGTTGAAGAACTTAAGCCTGGGGGTAGAAATATTCAAGTTACAGACTCCAATAAAATAGAATACATTCATCTGATGGCTGACTATAGAATAAATAAACAGGTTAGTCTTTAAAAAAAAGATTTTGACAGCATTTAAAAGATTCCATATATTTCTTGTCATATAAAAGGAAATTTTTTTTTTCTGCTTCTATTAGATCCGTCCTCACTGCAATGCCTTTAGGAGAGGCATGAATGATGTCATACAACTTGAATGGCTTCAGATGTTCAACAGTGTAGAATTACAAGTTTTGATATCAGGTGCTTCTGTGCCAATTGACTTAATGGATTTGAGACAGCACACCAAATACTCTGGTAGGACATTCTAGGAAACTCTTTAAAGTTATTTTTTTTTAAATTTCTTTCAATGGCAATTTTAAGAGAAACTCCTTTTTTTAATGTAATCCTTTTCATTATAAATTTCAAAGTTAACAAAATAAAAAGATACAACTAAAAAATAGTAATTGCTGGATTGAACTATGTATTTTGTTTTTCAGGTGAATTTAGTGATACTCATCCTGTGATTGAATTATTTTGGGCTGTGGTGAATGAATTCACTGACCAACAAAAGAGACAGCTTCTCAAATTTGTCACCAGCTGCTCACGACCACCTTTATTAGGGTTTAAGGTAAACAACAAATTTAGATGATGTTACTAATAGAGTTATAGTTTAAAGTAATTCATTGTTTGATAACATGCCTTCAGAACTAATAAAGCATGCTTTCTACAAACAATCAAATGGTTTAAAGTTCCACTTTCAGAACTTGTGGTCTATAGGGCAGATGGTGTTAAGGTCATCTGTTTCTGTGGCCTACGGTTAAGGAGGGAGTCATGTGGCCAGCACAATGACCAACCGACTTTTCTTTTTCCCAACTAATGTCAGGTACCCATCAGAGCTGGTTGGACTCAGAGGCGCCCAATGATCCCGAAATAAAAATCCCAGCCTTCACCAGGATTTGAACCTGGGACCCTTGGTTCAGAAGCCACACACTTTACCGCTCAGCCACCGCACCTTCTAATCAAATGGTCTAGGATAATAATAAATCAGAAAATCTTGGAA
The DNA here is from genome assembly GCA_021533235.1 of Biomphalaria straminea. Lineage (NCBI taxonomy): Eukaryota > Metazoa > Mollusca > Gastropoda > Planorbidae > Biomphalaria > Biomphalaria straminea. The sequence goes on from JADKLZ010044755.1 coordinate 7,844, forward strand.
TGTGTAATTTTGTAATTTATATATATATATAATATATATATTAGGTTAGTTCAGCTGCAGACAGGCCTGCTTCTTCTCTCAGCTTTTTGTTGGTTGGCACTCTTTCTTGCTTCAAATTTTGAGACTCTGAGACTCACACCTTCACGCCTTGAGGAGTGATCGAGAGCTAGTGCTACCCAGCCGTAAATGTCGATATCGGTATTCTTTGAATTGTAGTTTATAATATCAAACTGAATAGGCATACTGTCAGAAGTAGAGATAAAGTTTGAGGACAAATATTAGTAGTAATGTTTGGAGCCAAGCTGTGAATCTGTAGCTTCTTTAAGTTTTGCAAGAAAAATAAGTAGCACAATGTGTTTAACAAGCACTATTCAATACAAAATGTTTCAAGTGAAGCCTTCAAGTTTATAAAACAGAATAAAGCTTTTTCTGATGAGACGTCTTGTCAGATGCTTTAAATATTTTGTGTCCATTGTAAAAAACATAATTAGACAGCATTTCTTTATCAAGAAAATCCATTGTTAGGCATACTGACATTTAAGCGGCAATTTGATGCCCAATTTTATTTGTGACACTGCCTTGGACAAAATCACAGCTATACTAGACACAGCATATGCGTTGGTTTAAATATGGGGAATTTTGTATCCAGCTCATTGAAGATTGACTTAGTATTGAAAGACACATCCAAAGATCAGAATTTATTCAATGCTGTTCAAAGTAGACTAGTGTAAAAATAGATGGCAATAATGATGGTTATCATTGCTGACCTTTTACTAAAAAAGCTTTGATCTTGTTGTTTTTAATCATTTAATTTTAAAATGTTAACCTGAATTAATACCCTTCATTATGTATATTTCAGGATCTGTACCCAGCCTTCTGTATACACAGCGCTGGTTATGAGGTGGACCGCTTACCAACAGCTAGTACTTGCATGAACTTGCTCAAACTGCCAGCATTCCAGGATGCCAAGACAATGAAAAGTAAACTTCTCTATGCCATAGAATCTGGTGCTGGCTTTGAGCTGAGCTAATACATTGCTTGGCTTCTAAGGGGCCGTTGGGATAATGCATATTTGACAAACTCACTGTTAAAGATCTTGTGTTTTTGGCTGCTAGTGTTTAAGATTTAATTCCATATTTTATTTTCATACTGAATTTGAGTATGTTATAATGAAACAATTCAGTGAACACTACTGGTGTTGTATGCTTTATGTCAAACAATATGGTGTATGTATCTCTTTTAAATCTCAAAGTTTTGCGCAATAATTATTCAGGAGATACAATTGTTTTTTTTAATTTTACTTCGATATGAAAAAGATGATTTATGTTATATGAATCCATCATCTCATGATGTGATACAGTGTATATCATTCAATGTGATATTTAACTTATTCCTAGTTTTATATCACAGTTTTGAAATGTCAAATTTTTTTCTTTCTTATTAAATTGTGCAGTGTGAAAACAAATATATCTGGATCTATGAGTACAGTATAATTAATTCTCTTACACACTAACCCATATATTGCTGGTAATAGTTTCAGTAGCTGATACCGTATAAAAAAAAAATTAAAGTTATTTTAAAGGAAAGGCAGAGGTAAAACACAGTTTGGTTTTGGTTGTTATGAAATATTTATGACTATTCAATTATATATATACCTTTTTTAAAATGTGTTTTTTTTATAATGTGAGAGAAAAAAAATTCTACTAAAAAAAAAAAAAAAAAAGTTTAACATGTCCAAGTCGTGTAATTCCAAGGCTTAAGACTCTCATGCTTGTCCTGATGGTAAACAGAGAGTCAACACTCTCAACATTGTGTACTTGCCTAAGGCATGCACCATGAAACAGTTTGATTTGTTCACTTTGATCTAATTATGCTGTTCTCTTGTCTAATGAAAGCCAGTGTCTGATATTACTGCCACAACACTGATTGAGCCAATTGGTTGGAAATGTTTCATCTGCTCAGTAAAATAAACTTTTTTTTTAACAATATCAATCTAAATCGATATCATTTTTTTTTATTTCAAAAGATGAACAGTTTTTTATTCTGACTCTAAAAACATTGCTGCTAGTAAAATCTGAGTTTAAGAAAGTCCAGCAATGTGATCTCATCATCTCTCCCTTGACTTTTGCCTTAGGAGTACAGCAACAGTTTGTATAGGGGGGCTGCAACAGTTTGTGTAGGGGTGCTGCAACAGTTTGTATAGGGGTGCTGCAACAGTAGGGGTGCTGCAACAGTTTGTATAGGGGTGCTGCAACAGTTTGTGTAGGGGTGCTGCAACAGTTTGTATAGGGGTGCTGCAACAGTTTGTATAGGGGTGCTGCAACAATTTGTGTAGGGGTGCTGCAACAGTTTGTGAAGGGGTGCTGCAACAGTTTGTGAAGGGGTGCTGCAACAGTTTGTGTAGGGGTGCTGCAACAGTAGGGGTGCTGCAACAGTTTGTGAAGGGGTGCTGCAACAGTTGTGAAGGGGTGCTGCAACAGTTGTGAAGGGGTGCTGCAACAGTTTGTGTAGGGGTGCTGCAACAGTTTGTGAAGGGGTGCTGCAACAGTTTGTATAACCGAATCCCTCCATCTTTCCTGGTCAGCAGCTGTTCTTACAGGATGTCAAGAGAGATTGTTTGACCTGTCCAGCCAGCTTTTCTTTAGACACTTTTTCTTTGTGCCCCCTCCACTGTACATTGAATGTTGACTTAATTGACAGTGAGTCATGCCTTACAATATGACCAGCTCAGCTCTCGTCTCTTTACAGTATTGAGGAGTCTCTCCTTTCTGCAAGGTAGAGCATAAATTTATAAAAGTACAAGCTCATTTGTCATCTCTCCTAGCATTTCTCTGAAGCATTTACTCACAGCACCCTTACCATGTAAGTCTAGGTACATGATGACATAATTCATGATCAATTCATTTACTCACAGCACCCTTACCATGAAAGTCTAGGTACATGATGACATAATTCATAATCAATTCATTTACTCACAGCACCCTTACCATGTAAGTCTAGGTACATGATGACATAATTCATGATCAATTCATTTACTTACAGCACCCTTACCATGAAAGTCTAGGTACGTGATGACCTAATTCATAATCAATTCATTTACTCACAGCACCCTTACCATGAAAGTCTAGGTACATGATGACCTAATTCATAATCAATTTCAATATTCTTGCAATAAAAAACTTGTGTTCATAAAGCTCTTAGGAAAAAAAAAGCTATTACAATTTAACCTCTGCAACATATATAGATAGCTTTTATATAGCGCTACTTTCATGCTTATAGCATGCTCAGAGCGCTTTGGTCCAATCTCATTTGTGGACCAGTGGGGGGGAGGGGGTATCTAGGAGTTGGTTTCCCGTGCTGCCTTTGGGCGCTCAGTAAACACAACTCTGCCCGAGTCGGGTGTCGAACCTCGAGCCCCCTTCTAGGTAGCCAAGCAAGCCAAGCTCAAGCCGCACTTAGCCTCTCGACCACGCTTCCCATTCGAAGACATTTTTCAAAACAAAGAATTCCAGGCACAAATTGTAGAAACTACGTTTAAAAAAAACAAAAAAAAAAATGACCTACTATAAGACCTTCCGTCCCCATGCCATAGGTCTACTTGCCAACATTCTGTTCATTCATGTTGTCTTTCAGTTATGTTGTATTGATTTGTTCTGGGCCAGAAAATCTCATTTACCCGCCGAGTTTTTAGTTTTGAATAGGTTTTAGTTCTGAATAGGTTTTTTTATTCTCAAAGAAAATGTCAATATTATTTTTGCGAAATTGTAATAACTGTTGAATTCTACTATTTCTCCGTTAATCAGTAGATCTTGGAGGGTTTCACATGCTCCAGATAACTAGGCCCTATGGAGACATTTTTGTTACAGGCCATTTAACAAGTCCATGGTGTCATGTTATGATTTGTTATTCATACTCTCCTGCCTTGCAATACTGTACTGGCGGCTAGACCCAATGACAATGTCTCTATGAGGCAGCGAATTCAATACTGCGCCGCTTGGATAGTTCTACGCAGACCAAGGTTCCTGGGAGATCAAGAATCGATTACAAGGTGGTCACACTGTCATCAGTGCATCTCTAACAATGAAATGCTCTCGTAGGCTTACATAAGTGAACTGATCACTCCATAATGTCCTTCGGTACGTGAATCACAGGTTTTGAGAGTTTTCTATCCAGTGTTAGCAAAACCACGCATGCTTATTTTTTCATTCAAAAACATTAAAAGACTATTTTACAAAATTAAATTTCCTTTGTAGGCTTATAATCCAAGAACGAAAAATTCTTAGGAAAATCTATGGTGCCATACAGGATGAAACAGGGTGGAGGACACGCACTAACCAAGAGATGTGTCAATTGTGTGAGGACCCACCAATAGTGACCGAAATAAAGAAGAACAGACTACGTTGGGCAGTCACCTTGAAAGAATGTCAGATGAGATAACAGAGGAGCGAAAACCACATACAGGCAAAAACCAAAAGGCAGCTAGGCGACCCAAAGGCAGATCCCGAATGCGATGGATTGATGACGTGGAAACAGATCTGCAACAGCTTGGGGTTAGGGCGTGGAGACGAAAGGCCCAGGAGAGATTTGAATGGATGGATGTGTTGAAGCAGGCCAGAGCCCTCCATGGGCTGTAGCGCCACTGGGATGGATGGCCTATAGCCCAACTTTCATGCTTATAATATGCTGAGATAGGCTTACGCTACGTTCCGATATCATTATATAGACCAATGGTCGGGATGGTGTAAATAGGTTTCCATTATTGCCTATATAGTCACTCGACAACAAAAACAAGTCTGAGTCGTGATTCGATCTCGAGCCCTTTTGATAGGTAGCCACTCATTGTTGCCTATATTTATTTATATATTATATATATATACAGTAGCGGTCTTAGGGGATGGCAAGTGGGGCAACCGCCCCAGGCCCCGCGCCTGAGAGGGGCCCCGCGCTGGGAGATTTTATTGTCACCAAAACTAGATGAGTGATTATAAACAAGGACTTGTTACTCTATATTTTCCCTGTATATTTACTTTACCAATTGCCATTTAAGCTCTTAACTTACATTTCTTGTTTCGAAATACCGTTCAGTTTCGGTATAGACAGCTGAGTCTAACAGACTATCATTGTTTAACAGTTCACAATAAAAACACATGTGGAAGCAACCAATCCTAATCGTTTATTTGGTATATAATAACGACGTCTAATCGTTTATTTGGTATAAAAAAAAAAAAAACAACGTCTAATCGGAATTTTTAAGGAAAATATGTAATGATAAAGTTTGATCTACTCTTTGCATTATGAATAATTGTAAATGAAAGATTCATTTATAACATTTGTAGTATTATAAATGCAACTTTTAACAAATTGATTTTTTAATGAAAATAATCAGTGCTTTTTTTTTACCGTCACACCGGTACGGCGTACTTCATTTTTTTCAATGTGTGGAAAAATTATTAATTTCCTTGAATTTTAGCGTTTATTATTAATTTTTGGTAGTTGAAAATTAGGCAATGCATCACTCAGTACCGGCACCTATTTTTTTTTAAAGCATTGCAAATAACTAAACAATTATCATTCTCGACTGTCGCTGGTGATACGTTCTAAGACCGCACGCGAAGTTCAGATTTTCGCGGTAGGCTATTTGATTTCATAAACGTGTAATATTTTCAGATTTTCGCGGTAGGCTATTTGATTTCATAAACGTGTAATATTTTCGGATATAAACAGTATCACCAGTTGATGTGCTTGTATAGCTATTTTGGAAAATCAGCTTTTAGCTAGTTTTTCCAATAGGCATGCATAGACATAGTTCGGCCGTGGGAAAATCTGTGTCAACGTGTTGAAAAAAAAACACAGGAATATTTTTACCGGTCTTATATAAGAGGAAAAGACGCTATTAGTTTTGTTTTTCTGTCCGTATGTTCGTCCGTCCCGTTTAGATTTTGTAAAGTAGAAAAGATAATAAAAATCCGACATCATAATATTTTGGACATTTAGAGTCCTAATGTAACGGCTTCTTTTTCTTTTCTGAAACCAAAAAAATTTAATTTTTTAAATCACTTATGCAAGCAGTTTTCTTTTAAAAAAACACATCACTCTTGTGGCTATATACTATTAAAGTAACAAACACTTGATGCTCTTTAATATAGGAGATGACCCTTTTTTTTAACAGGTACACTCAAAAGCTTTTTTGTTTTATTTTTTATTTATTTTTTTTTACATTTGTATTGCTAACGACTACATTTACACAAATAAAAATGTTTACTTTTTTTTTTAAAGAGAAAAAATCTATTTAGTATGTATATAAGTTGGGCATAATTTAAAACAGCAATTTAATAAGTAGTTTTTCCTATTATTGCGTTTCATAATTCGGCAGGAGAAATAGATGTCGAACTTCAGATTCACTTTCATTTACCCATAGGTCTGCTGGACCGGTGAGGCACCACACAAGATCTGTCAACCTCCTTTCTCCATTCTACTCTGTCATTTGTCTTTGATAGAATTTCATTCTGATGTTCTTTCTGAAAATATTGAAACCTGCCTTTTTACCTGCCTGGATGGACCACATCGGGGGCGATTTTGAGTTCGTATTTCCACACAAACTGTCTTTGTAATCTTGCTTTTATAGAATTTTTTTTTGAAAACCCGTGATACATCCCTTCCGCAAAAGTCGGGTCTGTGAAAGTGAATGGACCACTGTATCTCCTATAGCACACGTTATTCTTATATAACATCCTATTGGCTTCAATTTGCAGAGTGAGAGAGGAGACGTAATATTAGTAGTGGCGAGTGTTTTCTTTTTTTATTCGCATCTGTTAATGAAGAACAATTAAAATACATTGGTCTTTATGATGCACTTATACGGCCAATAGTAAACCAACGTAATGTTCTATGTTTTGTTACACAAATAAGGCCCACAGCTTTGAGGCGGACACACTAGAGACAGATTAGCCCGTTAGCGAAATGTGGTATGATATATATATATATATAGTCATTATAGTCAACCTTTACGGCTAAGGGCCCCGCACATGACACTCGCCCAGGGCCCCGCGCACTGCTAGGGCCGCCCCTGTATATATAGGCCTATATTGTTGCCTATATAGTCACTCGACAACAAAAACAAGTTTGAGTCGTGATTCGATCTCGAGCCCTCTTGATAGGTAGCCACATTGTTGCCTATATTTATTTATATATATATTGTTGCCTATATAGTCACTCGACAACAAAAACAAGTCTGAGTCGTGATTCGATCTCGAGCCCTCTTGATAGGTAGCCACTCAGCCACGTCCCTGTTAAAGACGTGCTTAGATTCATTTGCCATTCGAACGCTCTTTTAAATCTGTTTACTGTTTAGCCTACAATGTGTCTGTTAGGAATATGCAATTCGTCTTATTGTTACATTTATCACTACGACAAAGATAACAATTTACAAAAAAAAAAAAAGTTACCAGACTATAGGATCAGCATACATGCATATAGTGATTAGAAACGATTGTTTGGGAAATATATCATTTATAGCGACCGTTGAGAGCAATTTTAATGTGTCTATAGTGAGAAATATTTGGATTTATCATGACCCTAGATCAATGAATCATGTTTACTTAGCGTATTCAATGAAAAAATACTGGGGGGGGAGATATAGATGTAGATCTATATTGTTAAACAAAATCTTTAGAATCCTTGAGGAAATGAAATGTAAACTATTAATTTTAGAAAAAAAAAAGTAGGCCAAATATCGATGTCATTGGCGTGACAGTGAATTGACTAAAAATAGATGGCAATTGAAAATGAATTGACTAAAAATAGAAAATGAGTTAAAAGTTGTTGTTTTCCTACTAAGCTACGTTGAGGTTTGGGCGATTTGAGTTTATCCTTATCAAACATGAACGATAAAAGTGCCACCAAATCTCTTGAGTGACTTGAGTCGATTTATTGGTTTCTCAAAGCGGACCAGTTGAGGTCGTGCGTGATGTAGGGGTTATAATTGAACTGTCAAAGCCCAACATACACGAGACATGGCCTTGACCTTAGATACTTAAAAAAAAAAAGACCTAAAGCAACATGCGGGTGAGGTAGAGGTCACTCAATTATGGTGGGCAGTGCAGTGAATGAAGGGACAAATACATAGGAGAAAATGTAGGCTTTCGAAAGTCAACAAAATATATGAACTGCCACGTTGGGTAAACCTGCCCACTAAGAAATTAAAGTGAATCTTCTAATAATTATCAACCATTCCAAATGTGTGATGGAAGGTCTAAAACATATTCTATAAATACGCTTTAAACTTATAACACAATGTCGAGGGCGAGGCCGCTGATCTTTTAGATAATACCTCACTATTGTGAATGAAGATAATACCTCACTATTGTG
>JADKLZ010044756.1:0-15904 GCA_021533235.1 Biomphalaria straminea
GTGGTAAAGTTTGAAGGAGTTTTGACTAGTGTTTGGAATACAGGACTTGCTGGGTGGTAAAGCACTTGGCTTCTGAACTAAGGGTTCAAATCCTGGTGAAGACTGGGATTTTTAATTTCCACCCAGCTTTAATTTGGTACCTTACCTTAGGTGCTGGTCACATGACACCCTCATTAACCATGAGCCACAGCAGCAGATAACCTTTACCTCATCTGCCCTTTAAATTGTAAGGTTTGAATAGGGTACTTTACTTGAAGGGATTGTCTACTCATTATTTTTGGTTTGAAGGTTTGAATAGGGTACTTTACTTGAAGGGATTGTCTACTAATTATTTATGGTTGGAAGGTTTTCTTACTTTGCTCTCAAGTCTGTGAGGTGCTTCAGAACTCAACCTCAAGAAAAAATGACCTGATCCATCTGATAGCTTCAGATAGTGTTTACTGGGAGTTGGGGCTTGTTTCAGGGAGTGTTTGGGGCAAGAGTTAGAAGTAGGATCAACTTTGTTATTAAGCGCTAGGTCTTGAGAATTAGATCAATGCAAAATATAACACATGGACAATCAAGAACTTGAATTATGACTACTGTGTCATTCTGTTACAATACCTTGATATGATGTTAACTTGTTAGCTTCTGCTACATAGTATAGTGTTACTTGATTATTCTAATGACAGGCTCTAGAGAAGACAGCTTCAGTGGATGAAGGCTTTAGTGAAAAAAGAGAACTTGAAACAGATGATTATGGAACAAAGCTTTGGTCTTATCTTTTTAAGGTACATAAGCATTAAATTAGCTTTTGATGTCTAATATTAAGAATATATATATATATATATATATATATATATATATATATTTTGTAGGCTAGCTGCTTATTTGGTAAAATTCTTTCTCACTTGTTTCTTTTGATAATTAGAAATTATTTTCTTTTGAAGATTATTTCCACACTAGTCAGACAACTTCATGGTAGAGATAGTCGACGTCCATTCTGTCCACATGGTCACTGGTTGGCTCCTAATGTTAGCATTCGAACAGACAGGGTGAGTTCTTGTGTTGAATTAAAAATTTTATCCAACAAGTATTACGCTGCACTAAAAATCAAACCTCTGATTTGGAATCAAGAAATCAATTCTACAAAACCTGCTAAGCACCTGGACAAAACATTTAATCATGCCAAAATTGAGCAGGATCAGATAAACAATTTGAACCCCTAATTAAAATCTGTATATCTCAATTCATATTTGGAAAACAAGTGGAAGTACTCTGGCAAGCAGCATGAACCAAAATGCAAACACCAAGATTGGTTCAGAGCCAACAACAAACTCAAGATTTTCCGACAGTACAGAGAACTGTAACTAACATTAAAGGAATCATGGTTTAGCAAGACATATACACAACTTAGAAATGTTGAACAATTACCTCAAGACAGTCTATGGTCCACCATGGCCTATCTCCCTATACAATGCTGATAAGGAAGTCTTCTTCCTTTCTTACATAGAAGAATATACTTTTATTGTGCTAAACTCTAACTTTTGCCAGCTGCCCATCTAGTATCAGAAAGCAGGCACCATTTCCTTTAGAAAACAAATTTCTGTCAACCATTCATTTGTGGGCTTGTTGATGCTTTTCTATAGGTTGTAGTTGCTACAGCTGAATTCTAGCTGTTGTAGGACAAACTGTTAAGTTGGCTGAACTCTACTATACAATGTGTGATAACCAAAGCAGTGTTGATTTCAATCTGACTTAGAAACTGGTTTGCTGCTGAAAAGTTCAGGCGAGGTAGAGGAATATATTTTCAGTGTGCAATGAAAGAAGAATGCAGAGCACAAAGAAAACCTCTTCTCCACATTCATAGATCTGACAAAAGAATATTTAATGATGTCTTTTGTAACTATGGAAGATAATGCCAAGTTAAGCTTAACTGATCAATTCATATAACATATAGTGTCATTTCCATGAAGGCATACAAGCCAGTGTGACAATGCAAATGCTTTCTCTAGAACTATTGAGGTTTAACAACACTATGAGTAGCTACTAACACTATTCAGTCGAATGATACCCACCTGGAAATCTGACACCTCTTGAAGAAGTACAGAAATAGACTTCGATTCAGTATCTATCACTCCTCTTGGCTTGGAGAAAATTACAGATAGCTAAGCAAAAAAGACAATCACAAAAACTCAAAAGAGTCCATACAAACCAATCTAAATCACACCCCAACCTATGAAATATAAGATTAAGCTCCACAGCCAATTTCAGCTATACAGAAACCTTGATCACACCAGAGCTTCATTAAATCCAATATACATTAATATCATTATACATGAGTGACTACAGTGACAATGTTTACAAATAATTTAAAAAAAAATGTACATGTGAAAACTTTGTCAAAGAACAATATTCTTTATATTAGAAAAAAAGTAAATTAAAATTAGCCAAAAATATAACTGAGAAATCAACAAAGCACAATGAAGTTGGTAAAATATATATTTAGTTCAATGTTTACTCTTCAAAAACAAAAAAAATAGTATCATCAGGTAAAACTCATGAAAATATTAACTGTTTAAAATTAGCTTTTGTTTTGCTTATGGCAAAACATTTAATGAATCATTATTTTTTTTAATGTAAAATAGTTTATGTGATGATAAAATTACTGTTTCATTTTTTCCTATATAGCCATCTCAGATTTATATGGCACAAAATGCCATCTTTGTGCGTAGGGACTTTGGTACTCTCAGTTCCTTAACAAAAGCCAACACTGGTAAGAAGATCTGTTTGCTAAATCATTCTTTTCTTTTTTTTGTTATGTTGGACTACATTTAAATTTTTTTGTGTGATCCATATGTCTATTTTGTCTTTGTAGACACTGACACTCCTCCACTAGCCAATCGTGATGTCAGGAACCTAGTGATATTAACTGAACTGCCTTTTGTTGTCTCATTTTTAGACAGAGTAAAGGTACCTCTAATTATTTGATGTCTGTTGATAGATATTGTACATACACACTCAACTAGCTGTACAGACACTTCATAAAATGAGAAAGCAGCTTTGTTTTTGAAATGTCAGTTTTTGATTATACTTTTTAAAAAATCACTTAATGTGTACACTAACAAATGTGATGTTTATAAACACTAGATTCTACAAAACCTAATTATTGTTGATAAACAAGAACACCAAGGAGATTTAATCAATTTTGGAATTGGTCCTTCCATTGTCATAAATATCAGAAGAAACTTTATCTATGAGGATGCATTTGAAAAACTATCTCCAGAGAATGGTAATTCTTTTTTCTTCAAAAAACCATGCCTTGCAATTTTATCATTATGTCTCTCTCTCTCTCTCTATATATATATGTTATAATTCTTATTTTAATTTAAATACCAAAACTTATTGTAGGACTAGTTACTTATTGATGGATGGGTGGTAGATCTACATGGTAGCTTGGCTACTGAACCAGGGGCTCATATCCTGGAGAGTACTGGGATTTTGATTTTTTTGTATTTTTAGGGTGTCTTTGAATGCACCTTACTCTAATGGGTACCTGACATAAGTTATGGTAAAGTTAAGGCAGTTGGTCATTGTGCTGGCCACATGACACTCCTGTTAACCAAGGGCCACAGAAATCTGCCTGATAGATTGCTAGGTCGGAAAGGGGTACTTTACTTAGTTACTAATTGATATTTATTTAATATTTTATGAATATTTAACTGATTTAATTATAGCTATAGGTCTTGCTTATTATTATTATGGAACATATTACTTTAAAGAAATGAGATTATTTAAAAAAAAAAAAGATTTGTTTCATGTAAGCTACTGAACTCTTGTTTCCATTTAGAGCCCAATTTGAAGAGGAAAATGAGAGTGAGTCTCCTCAATGCAGCAGGTCTTGATGAAGCTGGTATTGATGGAGGAGGTATATTCAGGGAATTTTTGTCTGAACTCCTGAAGACTGGCTTTGATCCCAACAGAGGATTTTTCAAATATACAGAGGACCGTGCATTGTATCCCAACCCAGAAGCAGGACTTCTTATTGATAATTTTGCTGCTCATTATTTTTTCTTAGGGCGCATGTTGGGAAAGGTAATTGATATTATTATATGTTGAACATATTCTTAAGCTGAGTTTATGTATCTATTGTGATTTGAACTCTCTCTCATCCTAGTGCTTATGGAAAGAGGCTAAATACCTTTCATTCATTATACTAGAAAACACATTATTTTCATTATATTTAACTTTTTTTTTTTAAAAGATACCAGCTCTATAACTAATAGATTTTTGCTAATCTTACATGCTATGCTAGGGTCTGTAGAGATGTTTGTACTAAAAGTTCCCCTTTCAGACCATGTGGTCTATAGGGCAGATGATGTAAAGGTCATCTGATTCTGTGGCCCACGGTTAACGAGGGTGTCATGTGGCCAGCACAATGACCAACCGCCTTTACTTTTCCCCAACTAATGTCAGGCACCCATTAGAGCTGGGTGGACTCAAGGGCGCCCGAAAATCCAGAAATAAAAATCCCAGTCTTCACCAGGATTCGAACCCAGGACCTCCAGTATGGAAGCCAAGCGCTTTACCGCTCAGCCACCACGCCCTTTATGTTTGTACTAGCTCCAATAAATCTGGGATGCCGGGATGCCATCACTCCCTGGGGATTTTCTATTTAAATCATATTTAAATCATAGGAAAAAGAAAAATGTCATTGCATTGCACAGATAAACCCCAGGATTTATTTCTACATGGTAGATCTTATTAACCAAAGTAGATAAGAAATTCAACTTCTAAGCCAATTTGCACAGTAAAGTTCATTGCTACAACTTAGATTATCTTGATATAATAGGGTATGTGGAGCAGTAACATTTAAATTTTAGTGGCATGATCAAATATTTTGCAGTTTTAAAAGGGACTTAATTGTAATTGGAAGTAACAAGTGTCATTTCATTGGAGAGTTGGTCCTTTATCTTATTTAGCTCCCCTTCATTGTGTTTCCTGCCTGTTCCAATTGTTGATGACTTGTTGATGTTGACTTGTGCAAGAAATAACTGGATAATTTTTTTTTATTCCTATTATTTATTTCAGGCACTTTTAGAGAATCTACTGGTTGAAATTCCATTTGCTTCTTTTTTCCTAACAAAAATTTTGAGTTCTAGTAATGCAAGTTTAGACATTCATCACTTGCAGTCTATGGATCCACTGATGTACAAGTTAGTACTATAAAATCTATACTTTCAGCTTTCAATAGTTTTAAAAGATAATTTTAAAATAATTGTTTTTATTTTAATTGTAAAATACTGATAATCAGTATTTCCTTAAGAACAAGATTGTAGCCAATTCTATGTCCAAATTCTTGTGATTCTTAAGATTTGTATTTTGTGTACTACCTTTTTATTTTAAAGTAATTTTCTTAAGACAGTGATTTTGCCACTTTCAGTGAAATTATTAATAAACAGCTGTTTGGAATCTTAACTCATTTTGAGTCTATTTTTTTTTTTCTGTTATAATATCCGTCTCTGCACTGGTACTAACTTTCTATGGTGCTGACTTTGTTGTTACATAACATAACAGTAGTAAATGTTTTTCTAAAATATTATTTCCCAATTGCAATATTTTTATCCAAGTATTTGTGTGCATTTATTATTTATGATTTTTCACTCCCAAATGTGGCTTATTTTAATATTAAGAACCAAAATAAATAATAAGTAAATATGTAAAGGTCAAAGGGGATTAATTACAAGGCTTTGGTTATTTCCAATTTCAAATCTTTAGATAACCTTGATTGGAATAAACTAAATGTAGGTTCAAAGTGGAATTTTAGGAAGCTTGAATAATTTACTATCAGTGATGTAAACAATCCAGAAAATTCTTTGTATGGTACTAAATAAGAAATGTAGAGTTAGCCATTGGTGTCATTGGTTGTTGGTAATTGGTCATGTGTGCTTTACTAGATTATTATTGATCGTCTGTATCTTTGTTTTATTTTTGGTAGTATTTTAGTGTATCCATTTAGTGAGTTGGAATATATTTATAGCTATCTCATATGATTGTGAAGACAATACTCAGCTCTCCATAACAAACATGACACAAATAATGATAAACTCTTTAATTTTTTTATGAATTGTGAGCATATAAATGAAATGTAACAAATGATTCAACTCATTAAATTAATGCTAACAAAAATGTTGATATCTAGTTTTGTTTTGATTATTGAACTTTTTGGTATTTCTAAATCTTTTTAAAATCTTTTCAGAAATTTAGTTTATTTGAAAAACTATGGAGGAGATGTTTCAGATCTTGGACTTGATTTCACAGTAGTCAACAGTGAATTTGGTGAAACTAAAGTATGTAGATAACTAGTTGAAACTAAAATCTGAGTGGGTAATCTAGGATATATCTGTATTTTTGTTAAGCATGGAAATTCACAAATTCATTGATTTATTTATATTTGAAAATCAGGTTGAAGAACTTAAGCCTGGGGGTAGAAATATTCAAGTTACAGACTCTAATAAAATAGAATACATTCATCTGATGGCTGACTATAGAATAAATAAACAGGTTAGTCTTTAAAAAAAACTTTGACAGCATTTAAAAGATTCATATATTTCTTGTGATATAAAAGGAAATGATTTTTTTTTCTACTTCTATTAGATCCGTCCTCACTGCAATGCCTTTAGGAGAGGCATGAATGATGTCATACAACTTGAATGGCTTCAGATGTTCAACAGTGTAGAATTACAAGTTTTGATATCAGGTGCTTCTGTGCCAATTGACTTAATGGATTTGAGACAGCACACCAAATACTCTGGTAGGACATTCTAGGAAACTCTTTGAAGTTATTTTTTTAAATTTCTTTCAATGGCAATTTTAAAAGAAACTCCTTTTTTTAATGTAATCCTTTTCATTATAAATTTCAAAGTTAACAAAATAAAAAGATACAACTAAAAAATAGTAATTGCTGGATTGAACTATGTATTTTGTTTTTCAGGTGAATTTAGTGATACTCATCCTGTGATTGAATTATTTTGGGCTGTGGTGAATGAATTCACTGACCAACAAAAGAGACAGCTTCTCAAATTTGTCACCAGCTGCTCACGACCACCTTTATTAGGGTTTAAGGTAAACAACAAATTTAGATGATGTTACTAATAGAGTTATAGTTTAAAGTGATTCATTGTTTGATAACATGCCTTCAGAACTAATAAAGCATGCTTTCTTCAAACAATCAAATTTTTAAAGTTCCACTTTCAGAACTTGTGGTCTATAGGGCAGATGGTGTTAAGGTCATCTGTTTCTGTGGCCTACGGTTAAGGAGGGAGTCATGTGGCCAGCACAATGACCAACCGACTTTTCTTTTTCCCAACTAATGTCAGGTACCCATCAGAGCTGGTTGGACTCAGAGGCGCCCAATGATCCCGAAATAAAAATCCCAGCCTTCACCAGGATTTGAACCTGGGACCCTTGGTTCAGAAGCCACACACTTTACCGCTCAGCCACCGCACCTTCTAATCAAATGGTCTAGGATAATAATAAATCAGAAAATCTTGGAATGTGTAATTTTGTAATTTATATATATATATAATATATATATTAGGTTAGTTCAGCTGCAGACAGGCCTGCTTCTTCTCTCAGCTTTTTGTTGGTTGGCACTCTTTCTTGCTTCAAATTTTGAGACTCTGAGACTCACACCTTCACGCCTTGAGGAGTGATCGAGAGCTAGTGCTACCCAGCCGTAAATGTCGATATCGGTATTCTTTGAATTGTAGTTTATAATATCAAACTGAATAGGCATACTGTCAGAAGTAGAGATAAAGTTTGAGGACAAATATTAGTAGTAATGTTTGGAGCCAAGCTGTGAATCTGTAGCTTCTTTAAGTCTTACAAGAAAAATCAGTAGCACAATATGTTCAACAAGCACTATTCAATACAAAATGTTTCCAGTGATGCCTTCAAGTTTATAAAACAGAATAAAGCTTTTTCTGATGGATCGTCTTCTCAGATGCTTCAAATATTTTGTGTCCATTGTAAAAAACATAATTAGACAGCATTTCTTATCAAGAAAATCCATTGTTAGGCATACTGACATTTAAGGGGCAATTTGATGCCCAAATTTTATTTGTGACACTGCCTTGGACAAAATCACAGCTATACTAGACACAGCATATGCGTTGGTTTAAATATGGGGAATTTTGTATCCAGCTCATTGAAGATTGACTTAGTATTGAAAGACACATCCAAAGATCAGAATTTATTCAATGCTGTTCAAAGTAGACTAGTGTAAAAATAGATGGCAATAATGATGGTTATCATTGCTGACCTTTTACTAAAAAAGCTTTGATCTTGTTGTTTTTAATCATTTAATTTTAAAATGTTAACCTGAATTAATACCCTTCATTATGTATATTTCAGGATCTGTACCCAGCCTTCTGTATACACAGCGCTGGTTATGAGGTGGACCGCTTACCAACAGCTAGTACTTGCATGAACTTGCTCAAACTGCCAGCATTCCAGGATGCCAAGACAATGAAAAGTAAACTTCTCTATGCCATAGAATCTGGTGCTGGCTTTGAGCTGAGCTAATACATTGCTTGGCTTCTAAGGGGCCGTTGGGATAATGCATATTTGACAAACTCACTGTTAAAGATCTTGTGTTTTTGGCTGCTAGTGTTTAAGATTTAATTCCATATTTTATTTTCATACTGAATTTGAGTATGTTATAATGAAACAATTCAGTGAACACTACTGGTGTTGTATGCTTTATGTCAAACAATATGGTGTATGTATCTCTTTTAAATCTCAAAGTTTTGCGCAATAATTATTCAGGAGATACAATTGTTTTTTTTAATTTTACTTCGATATGAAAAAGATGATTTATGTTATATGAATCCATCATCTCATGATGTGATACAGTGTATATCATTCAATGTGATATTTAACTTATTCCTAGTTTTATATCACAGTTTTGAAATGTCAAATTTTTTTCTTTCTTATTAAATTGTGCAGTGTGAAAACAAATATATCTGGATCTATGAGTACAGTATAATTAATTCTCTTACACACTAACCCATATATTGCTGGTAATAGTTTCAGTAGCTGATACCGTATAAAAAAAAAATTAAAGTTATTTTAAAGGAAAGGCAGAGGTAAAACACAGTTTGGTTTTGGTTGTTATGAAATATTTATGACTATTCAATTATATATATACCTTTTTTAAAATGTGTTTTTTTTATAATGTGAGAGAAAAAAAATTCTACTAAAAAAAAAAAAAAAAAAGTTTAACATGTCCAAGTCGTGTAATTCCAAGGCTTAAGACTCTCATGCTTGTCCTGATGGTAAACAGAGAGTCAACACTCTCAACATTGTGTACTTGCCTAAGGCATGCACCATGAAACAGTTTGATTTGTTCACTTTGATCTAATTATGCTGTTCTCTTGTCTAATGAAAGCCAGTGTCTGATATTACTGCCACAACACTGATTGAGCCAATTGGTTGGAAATGTTTCATCTGCTCAGTAAAATAAACTTTTTTTTTAACAATATCAATCTAAATCGATATCATTTTTTTTTATTTCAAAAGATGAACAGTTTTTTATTCTGACTCTAAAAACATTGCTGCTAGTAAAATCTGAGTTTAAGAAAGTCCAGCAATGTGATCTCATCATCTCTCCCTTGACTTTTGCCTTAGGAGTACAGCAACAGTTTGTATAGGGGGGCTGCAACAGTTTGTGTAGGGGTGCTGCAACAGTTTGTATAGGGGTGCTGCAACAGTAGGGGTGCTGCAACAGTTTGTATAGGGGTGCTGCAACAGTTTGTGTAGGGGTGCTGCAACAGTTTGTATAGGGGTGCTGCAACAGTTTGTATAGGGGTGCTGCAACAATTTGTGTAGGGGTGCTGCAACAGTTTGTGAAGGGGTGCTGCAACAGTTTGTGAAGGGGTGCTGCAACAGTTTGTGTAGGGGTGCTGCAACAGTAGGGGTGCTGCAACAGTTTGTGAAGGGGTGCTGCAACAGTTGTGAAGGGGTGCTGCAACAGTTGTGAAGGGGTGCTGCAACAGTTTGTGTAGGGGTGCTGCAACAGTTTGTGAAGGGGTGCTGCAACAGTTTGTATAACCGAATCCCTCCATCTTTCCTGGTCAGCAGCTGTTCTTACAGGATGTCAAGAGAGATTGTTTGACCTGTCCAGCCAGCTTTTCTTTAGACACTTTTTCTTTGTGCCCCCTCCACTGTACATTGAATGTTGACTTAATTGACAGTGAGTCATGCCTTACAATATGACCAGCTCAGCTCTCGTCTCTTTACAGTATTGAGGAGTCTCTCCTTTCTGCAAGGTAGAGCATAAATTTATAAAAGTACAAGCTCATTTGTCATCTCTCCTAGCATTTCTCTGAAGCATTTACTCACAGCACCCTTACCATGTAAGTCTAGGTACATGATGACATAATTCATGATCAATTCATTTACTCACAGCACCCTTACCATGAAAGTCTAGGTACATGATGACATAATTCATAATCAATTCATTTACTCACAGCACCCTTACCATGTAAGTCTAGGTACATGATGACATAATTCATGATCAATTCATTTACTTACAGCACCCTTACCATGAAAGTCTAGGTACGTGATGACCTAATTCATAATCAATTCATTTACTCACAGCACCCTTACCATGAAAGTCTAGGTACATGATGACCTAATTCATAATCAATTTCAATATTCTTGCAATAAAAAACTTGTGTTCATAAAGCTCTTAGGAAAAAAAAAGCTATTACAATTTAACCTCTGCAACATATATAGATAGCTTTTATATAGCGCTACTTTCATGCTTATAGCATGCTCAGAGCGCTTTGGTCCAATCTCATTTGTGGACCAGTGGGGGGGAGGGGGTATCTAGGAGTTGGTTTCCCGTGCTGCCTTTGGGCGCTCAGTAAACACAACTCTGCCCGAGTCGGGTGTCGAACCTCGAGCCCCCTTCTAGGTAGCCAAGCAAGCCAAGCTCAAGCCGCACTTAGCCTCTCGACCACGCTTCCCATTCGAAGACATTTTTCAAAACAAAGAATTCCAGGCACAAATTGTAGAAACTACGTTTAAAAAAAACAAAAAAAAAAATGACCTACTATAAGACCTTCCGTCCCCATGCCATAGGTCTACTTGCCAACATTCTGTTCATTCATGTTGTCTTTCAGTTATGTTGTATTGATTTGTTCTGGGCCAGAAAATCTCATTTACCCGCCGAGTTTTTAGTTTTGAATAGGTTTTAGTTCTGAATAGGTTTTTTTATTCTCAAAGAAAATGTCAATATTATTTTTGCGAAATTGTAATAACTGTTGAATTCTACTATTTCTCCGTTAATCAGTAGATCTTGGAGGGTTTCACATGCTCCAGATAACTAGGCCCTATGGAGACATTTTTGTTACAGGCCATTTAACAAGTCCATGGTGTCATGTTATGATTTGTTATTCATACTCTCCTGCCTTGCAATACTGTACTGGCGGCTAGACCCAATGACAATGTCTCTATGAGGCAGCGAATTCAATACTGCGCCGCTTGGATAGTTCTACGCAGACCAAGGTTCCTGGGAGATCAAGAATCGATTACAAGGTGGTCACACTGTCATCAGTGCATCTCTAACAATGAAATGCTCTCGTAGGCTTACATAAGTGAACTGATCACTCCATAATGTCCTTCGGTACGTGAATCACAGGTTTTGAGAGTTTTCTATCCAGTGTTAGCAAAACCACGCATGCTTATTTTTTCATTCAAAAACATTAAAAGACTATTTTACAAAATTAAATTTCCTTTGTAGGCTTATAATCCAAGAACGAAAAATTCTTAGGAAAATCTATGGTGCCATACAGGATGAAACAGGGTGGAGGACACGCACTAACCAAGAGATGTGTCAATTGTGTGAGGACCCACCAATAGTGACCGAAATAAAGAAGAACAGACTACGTTGGGCAGTCACCTTGAAAGAATGTCAGATGAGATAACAGAGGAGCGAAAACCACATACAGGCAAAAACCAAAAGGCAGCTAGGCGACCCAAAGGCAGATCCCGAATGCGATGGATTGATGACGTGGAAACAGATCTGCAACAGCTTGGGGTTAGGGCGTGGAGACGAAAGGCCCAGGAGAGATTTGAATGGATGGATGTGTTGAAGCAGGCCAGAGCCCTCCATGGGCTGTAGCGCCACTGGGATGGATGGCCTATAGCCCAACTTTCATGCTTATAATATGCTGAGATAGGCTTACGCTACGTTCCGATATCATTATATAGACCAATGGTCGGGATGGTGTAAATAGGTTTCCATTATTGCCTATATAGTCACTCGACAACAAAAACAAGTCTGAGTCGTGATTCGATCTCGAGCCCTTTTGATAGGTAGCCACTCATTGTTGCCTATATTTATTTATATATTATATATATATACAGTAGCGGTCTTAGGGGATGGCAAGTGGGGCAACCGCCCCAGGCCCCGCGCCTGAGAGGGGCCCCGCGCTGGGAGATTTTATTGTCACCAAAACTAGATGAGTGATTATAAACAAGGACTTGTTACTCTATATTTTCCCTGTATATTTACTTTACCAATTGCCATTTAAGCTCTTAACTTACATTTCTTGTTTCGAAATACCGTTCAGTTTCGGTATAGACAGCTGAGTCTAACAGACTATCATTGTTTAACAGTTCACAATAAAAACACATGTGGAAGCAACCAATCCTAATCGTTTATTTGGTATATAATAACGACGTCTAATCGTTTATTTGGTATAAAAAAAAAAAAAACAACGTCTAATCGGAATTTTTAAGGAAAATATGTAATGATAAAGTTTGATCTACTCTTTGCATTATGAATAATTGTAAATGAAAGATTCATTTATAACATTTGTAGTATTATAAATGCAACTTTTAACAAATTGATTTTTTAATGAAAATAATCAGTGCTTTTTTTTTACCGTCACACCGGTACGGCGTACTTCATTTTTTTCAATGTGTGGAAAAATTATTAATTTCCTTGAATTTTAGCGTTTATTATTAATTTTTGGTAGTTGAAAATTAGGCAATGCATCACTCAGTACCGGCACCTATTTTTTTTTAAAGCATTGCAAATAACTAAACAATTATCATTCTCGACTGTCGCTGGTGATACGTTCTAAGACCGCACGCGAAGTTCAGATTTTCGCGGTAGGCTATTTGATTTCATAAACGTGTAATATTTTCAGATTTTCGCGGTAGGCTATTTGATTTCATAAACGTGTAATATTTTCGGATATAAACAGTATCACCAGTTGATGTGCTTGTATAGCTATTTTGGAAAATCAGCTTTTAGCTAGTTTTTCCAATAGGCATGCATAGACATAGTTCGGCCGTGGGAAAATCTGTGTCAACGTGTTGAAAAAAAAACACAGGAATATTTTTACCGGTCTTATATAAGAGGAAAAGACGCTATTAGTTTTGTTTTTCTGTCCGTATGTTCGTCCGTCCCGTTTAGATTTTGTAAAGTAGAAAAGATAATAAAAATCCGACATCATAATATTTTGGACATTTAGAGTCCTAATGTAACGGCTTCTTTTTCTTTTCTGAAACCAAAAAAATTTAATTTTTTAAATCACTTATGCAAGCAGTTTTCTTTTAAAAAAACACATCACTCTTGTGGCTATATACTATTAAAGTAACAAACACTTGATGCTCTTTAATATAGGAGATGACCCTTTTTTTTAACAGGTACACTCAAAAGCTTTTTTGTTTTATTTTTTATTTATTTTTTTTTACATTTGTATTGCTAACGACTACATTTACACAAATAAAAATGTTTACTTTTTTTTTTAAAGAGAAAAAATCTATTTAGTATGTATATAAGTTGGGCATAATTTAAAACAGCAATTTAATAAGTAGTTTTTCCTATTATTGCGTTTCATAATTCGGCAGGAGAAATAGATGTCGAACTTCAGATTCACTTTCATTTACCCATAGGTCTGCTGGACCGGTGAGGCACCACACAAGATCTGTCAACCTCCTTTCTCCATTCTACTCTGTCATTTGTCTTTGATAGAATTTCATTCTGATGTTCTTTCTGAAAATATTGAAACCTGCCTTTTTACCTGCCTGGATGGACCACATCGGGGGCGATTTTGAGTTCGTATTTCCACACAAACTGTCTTTGTAATCTTGCTTTTATAGAATTTTTTTTTGAAAACCCGTGATACATCCCTTCCGCAAAAGTCGGGTCTGTGAAAGTGAATGGACCACTGTATCTCCTATAGCACACGTTATTCTTATATAACATCCTATTGGCTTCAATTTGCAGAGTGAGAGAGGAGACGTAATATTAGTAGTGGCGAGTGTTTTCTTTTTTTATTCGCATCTGTTAATGAAGAACAATTAAAATACATTGGTCTTTATGATGCACTTATACGGCCAATAGTAAACCAACGTAATGTTCTATGTTTTGTTACACAAATAAGGCCCACAGCTTTGAGGCGGACACACTAGAGACAGATTAGCCCGTTAGCGAAATGTGGTATGATATATATATATATATAGTCATTATAGTCAACCTTTACGGCTAAGGGCCCCGCACATGACACTCGCCCAGGGCCCCGCGCACTGCTAGGGCCGCCCCTGTATATATAGGCCTATATTGTTGCCTATATAGTCACTCGACAACAAAAACAAGTTTGAGTCGTGATTCGATCTCGAGCCCTCTTGATAGGTAGCCACATTGTTGCCTATATTTATTTATATATATATTGTTGCCTATATAGTCACTCGACAACAAAAACAAGTCTGAGTCGTGATTCGATCTCGAGCCCTCTTGATAGGTAGCCACTCAGCCACGTCCCTGTTAAAGACGTGCTTAGATTCATTTGCCATTCGAACGCTCTTTTAAATCTGTTTACTGTTTAGCCTACAATGTGTCTGTTAGGAATATGCAATTCGTCTTATTGTTACATTTATCACTACGACAAAGATAACAATTTACAAAAAAAAAAAAAGTTACCAGACTATAGGATCAGCATACATGCATATAGTGATTAGAAACGATTGTTTGGGAAATATATCATTTATAGCGACCGTTGAGAGCAATTTTAATGTGTCTATAGTGAGAAATATTTGGATTTATCATGACCCTAGATCAATGAATCATGTTTACTTAGCGTATTCAATGAAAAAATACTGGGGGGGGGGAGATATAGATGTAGATCTATATTGTTAAACAAAATCTTTAGAATCCTTGAGGAAATGAAATGTAAACTATTAATTTTAGAAAAAAAAAAGTAGGCCAAATATCGATGTCATTGGCGTGACAGTGAATTGACTAAAAATAGATGGCAATTGAAAATGAATTGACTAAAAATAGAAAATGAGTTAAAAGTTGTTGTTTTCCTACTAAGCTACGTTGAGGTTTGGGCGATTTGAGTTTATCCTTATCAAACATGAACGATAAAAGTGCCACCAAATCTCTTGAGTGACTTGAGTCGATTTATTGGTTTCTCAAAGCGGACCAGTTGAGGTCGTGCGTGATGTAGGGGTTATAATTGAACTGTCAAAGCCCAACATACACGAGACATGGCCTTGACCTTAGATACTTAAAAAAAAAAAGACCTAAAGCAACATGCGGGTGAGGTAGAGGTCACTCAATTATGGTGGGCAGTGCAGTGAATGAAGGGACAAATACATAGGAGAAAATGTAGGCTTTCGAAAGTCAACAAAATATATGAACTGCCACGTTGGGTAAACCTGCCCACTAAGAAATTAAAGTGAATCTTCTAATAATTATCAACCATTCCAAATGTGTGATGGAAGGTCTAAAACATATTCTATAAATACGCTTTAAACTTATAACACAATGTCGAGGGCGAGGCCGCTGATCTTTTAGATAATACCTCACTATTGTGAATGAAGATAATACCTCACTATTGTG